>APFE030390010.1:24226-47325 GCA_000404065.3 Pinus taeda
CCCCCCCCCCCCCGCATGGAGGGGTGTACAAACTTCCTGGGGTATACATCCGGCTGAAACAAAGACCTTTGAATAATCATGCTCCACACACAACAATCTCCCACTTGGAGAATGATTGTAGCAACTCCATCGCTACTTCATTTGCTGGACAATGACTCCTCTTTTTGGACCTGGTTGTTTCTCATCTTCATCGTCATCCTTGAAGACCAATTGAAACTGAGCATGTTCTCAGTTTCTCCCTGGTTACAACTTTTGTTAGCATATCTGCAGGATTCTGGCTAGTGTGTATTATCTTTTCCAGCTTCAACTGTCCATCTTCCAACACTGATCGTATGAAATGGTACTTGAACTGTATGTGTTTAGTCCTTGAATGAAATGTTGAGTTCTTTGCAAGATGAATGGCACTTTGGCTATCACTGTATAACGTGCCCTTATCATGCTCCTTACCCAATTCACCCATAAACCTTTGTAGCCAAATCATTTCTTTACTAGCCTCTGTAGTAGCAACATACTCTGCTTCTGTTGTTGAAAGTGCAACAACACTTTGGATTTTTGAAACCCAACTGACAGTGGTTCCACCTACAGTAAATACATATCTTGTAGTTCTCCTCCTGTTATCTCTGTCACCTGCCATATTTGCATTAACATATCCCTATAGAGAAATGTTTGAACCACCAAATCATGATGCTTGATTTGTGGTACCTTTCAAATATCGGAGAATCCATTTCACTACCATCCAATGTTCCTTTCCTGGATTGTTCATGTACCTACTTATAACTCCCATTGCATGTACAATATCAGGCCTTGTGCAGACCATTGGATACATTAAGCTTCCAACTCCTGATGCATATGGAACTTTAGACATATAATCCATATCTTCTTGGGTCTTTGGGCACATTTCCTTACTAAGTTTGAAATGGCTAGAAAAAGGTGTACTAAATGGTTTTGCATTGTGCATATTAAATCTTCTCAACACCTTTTCTATGTACTCATTTTGAGACAATGTTAACTTGCAATTTTTCTTGTATCTAGTTATTCTCTACCAAGGATTTGTTTTGCAGCTCCCAAATCCTTCATTGCAAATGAATTTGCCAATTTTCTTTTGAGCACATTTATTTCCTGCATGTTAGACCCTGCAACAAGCATGTCATCCACATACAATAGCAATATAATATAGCTGCCATCATTTTTCTTTTTTCAGATAAATACAATGATCAGAGTGACATCTAGTATAACCTTGTTCAGACGTAGACTTGTCAAATTTTAGATACCACTGCCTTGGAGCCTGTTTTAAGCCATACAAGGTCTTCTTCAAACTGCACACTAGCTTCTCCTTCCCTTTTACCTCATATCCTTGTGGCTGCTGCATATATATCTCTTCCTCCAAATGCCCATGGAGAAAGGTTGTCTTTACATCTAACTGCTCATGATGCAAATCTTCAATTTCTACTAGACTTAAAATAGTTTTGATTGAAGTCATTTTAACAACATGAGAAAATATTTCATCAAAATAAATACCTTTCTTCTGTGCAAATCCCTTCACCACAAGTCTAGCTTTGTACCTTTGTTTTCCTCCATCTTCTTCCTTTAGCTTGTAAACCCATTTATTCTTCAATGTAGGTTTTCCTGCAGGCAACCTGACTAAGTCCCAAGTTTGGTTATGCATTAAGGAGTCCATCTCTTCTTCCATGGCTAGCTCCCGTTTCTTCCTGCTTTCGACCTGCATTGCTTCTTCATAATATTTGGATTCGCCAGAATCAGTCAACAATAAATAATATAATGAAGGAGAGTATCGTTCAGGGGGTATACTTATCCTGGTAGATCTTCTAACACCACTTTCAGGTGTTTGGGGTCCTTGTTGCTATTGTGGTGGTTGCTGTTGTTGTGGTTGTTGATTCTTATTATTTTTAGGCACCTTTACTTTTTCAGTGATCTCATCAAGAACTATGTATTCCTTGTTTTCTTTTTCCTGTTTCTTTTAGTGTAATTGATTCTTATACAAGACCTTTTCATTGAATATTACATCTCTTCTCCTAATGATTTTGTGATTTTCATAATCATATAAGAGATAACCAAAATCATTAAGACCATATCCAATAAAGGTATATTTCTTTGATTTTTCCTCAAGCTTTGTTCTATTTTCTTTATTAATATGGACAAAGGCCTCACAACCAAAAGGCTTTAAAAAAGAGTAGTTTACCTTTTTACCCATCCATGCTTCCTCTGGAACACCACCATCCAAGGAACTTGAAGGCCCTCTGTTTATTAGATAAACAATAATATCTACAACATCTACCCAAAATTGTAAAGGCAATCCTGCATGCAAAACTCATGCACCTTGCGCACTCCATGATTGTTCTATTCATCCTTTTTGACACACCAGTTTCTTGTGGTGTTCTTGGAACTATCTTCTCTCTACGAATTCCATGCTCTGAACAATACCTATCAAACTCTTTGCTACAATATTCACCTCCATTGTCTGATCTGAGACACTTCAATTACTTTCTTGTCTCAATCTCAACCAAAGCTTTCCATTTCTTGAAAGTATCAAATACATCAGATTTATTCTTAATACAATAAATCCAAGTTTTTCTAGTTGCATCATCAATAAAAGTAACATAATAACGAGATCCACTGAGAGATGATACCTAAGCAGGTCCACATACATCTGTATGCACAAGCTCTAATTTTTCACTTTTCTTTTCTTTCCCAACTCTAAGAAATCTAACTCTCTTCTATTTTCCATAAATGAATTCTCACAGAAGTCCAAATCAACATTCTTCAAACCCGACAACAAATTCCTTGAGAGAAGAACCTTCATCCCCTTCTCACTCATGTGTCTGAGCCTATGATTCCATAATGCTGCATCTGCTCCTTTGGAAGTTAAAGCATTAACAGAGTTTGAAATACCATTGCATAAATACAAGTACCAACCTTTTCACCTTTCGCTATTACTAGGTCTCCTTTCGTGACCTTCCAAGCTTTATCTGTGAAAGTTGTCACACAACCTTCACTGCCTAACTGTCCTATTGAAATCAGATTTTTCCTCAGATCTGGAACATGCCTTACCTCCTTTAGTAGCCATTGCTTTCCATTATGTTGTTTTACAAGAACCTTACCCATTCCAACAATTTTATAGGGTTTATCATCACCCAAACGGACTTGTCCAAAATCTCCTTGAACATAGTCATGAAAATATTTCTTATCAGCTGTGGCATGGAATGAGGCCCCTGAATCTACCACCCAAGAATCAATAATATTTTCGAAAGAAAGAAGCAAAGCATATTGTAACACCTCACCTGTCACATTTACTTCATGATTATTTTCTTGTTGTGCATCTCCTTCTTTTCCCTTCTGAGATCTACAGTATTTCTTTAGGTGTCCTTTCTTTCCGCATTTCCAGCACACTATCCCCAATCTGGACTTGGATATGCCTTTCCTTGATTTACTGCGATATCCTAAGCTCTTTCCTGTTTCCATTTTTCTTCCCCTAGACTTTGCACTCAAATCATTACGTGATGTCTCACCGGAGCTTTTCCGTCACATTTCCTCGCTAAGGATAGCACCGACAACATCATCAAACTTTAAAGTATAGATCCAGAAACAAAGTTAGTAATGACCATTACTAAACCGTTCCAACTTTCTGGCAATGAGCACAAGAATAATAGAGCTCTAACTTCATCATCAAAGTTTACCCCTACAGAACTTAACTAACTTGTAACAGTATTAAAATCATTTAAATGGTCTGCAACAAATCCACCTTCTAACATCTTCATATTAAAGAACCGTTTCATAAGAAATACCTTGTTTGAGGCCGAGTGTTTTTCATATAGTTTCACCAATGTCTTAATCAAACCCTCTATCATTGTTTCCTTCGAAATGTTGAAGGCGACCGATGTTGCTAGGCACAACCATACTATTTGAGTGCCTTTATATTGAGAAGGTTCCATTCTTCATCTGTCATACTCGTCGGCATCTTTGTTTTTCTGCCCAATGGTAGGTACAGACCTTTGTGATACAGATAATATTCCATCTACATCTTCCATAGCGAGAAGTTTTGGCTATTAAATTTCTCGACTCTAAACATACCATCTTCCACCATTTCTCCCACTCGAATGAGGAACCCCGAGTTTATCAGCCAAATAGACCTTCGACTTTGATACCAGTTGTTAGAAAATTATATATTACAGAGCAATGGAACACATAGAATATTGCATAAATATAAAAATTAGAAAATTCATAAAACCAGAGAGACACAGATATACGTGGTTCACCCAGTTTGGGCTACGTCCACCTTGAACAACCAGTCCTTCCTTTCTATTATCCAACAAAATGAAGAGACACAACCTACAACAGATCTGCTGTAATATCCTCTGTTTTCTCTCACAGTCTCACCTCTTTGTTTCTCGCTCAGTGAATACATATCTATTACACAACCTCAATACAATGCCCTCATACAAAGAGATGGGTTGCCTTCTAGGGAAAAAAACCCTAAACTAAACATAAGTTCTACCATCAGATCATCTGCCTAATGAATGACCCAGATTGACTAGAAATTACTATACTTTTACAAGGAAATTTTACATCTGTTTTTAGCTTCGAGGGCGCTACCCCCGAAACCCCTGCTGGGGGACTGCTAGCCCCTAGACCCCCTGGCGGGGGGGGATCGGCCCCTTCAAACCCCCGCGGGGGGGACAAGTGCCCCCTGCACCCTCTCACTTGGAGGGTGTACAAACTTCCTGGGGTATACATCCGGCTGAAGCAAAGACCTCTAAATAATCATGCTCCACACCCAACAAGGACAACTCTATCTCTAGCTAGAGTGGGATGCCACTTACCATAAGTGGTAAGTATCACCCCTAACTCAAGAGACTAACACCCATTCGCTCTATGGGTGGGAAATATAGATTTCAATCGGGGTGTAATCTGTCAAATCCAAAGTTCCCGCAACCTTAGGAGCTCTACGACTCAATTCCTCAACTTGGGAGCTCAGATAGGGGGAAGAGCTAGCTTAGTTTCCTTGATTATCTCAAACCCTTACCTAGGATGGTCACATCCATTAATCCATGGTGCTCTCTCTGAAGATATAAAACATATCAATGTGGTCATATCTGGTACCAGCATAACCAACTCACTGAAGAGTTAAATCGCAGTGCCTCATACATTACTAAGAGAAACAATCCCATGTTTTCTTGTTCATGTAGGAGATAAAATGAAATATTATTTTAGAACAAAATTATGTCACAAAACAATACCTTATGCTTCCTTTCTCCCTCTCAAGGAGGTAGCAACCATAAGCTTAAGCTTGTCTCATATAGCAGTACTATCTCAATGCATGAAGTTATCTAAGTCTCAACAATATAAATGATTTTCTGCCAATTGGATCCCACTTTTGATGTCATAATATATCAGTATTGTATATAGAGCCTACTCAAATAACTCTCAAAAGATCTTTCTCAACCAAACTACCCCATGTTAGTAGCAATATACTCTACCTCGGTTGTGCTTAAAGCTACAAACTTCTATTTCCTGTGCATTCATGATATCATTGTAGATCCCAAGTTAAACAAGCACCCATATGCGCTCTTCTTATTTCCAACCCAATAATCAGTGTATGCATGCTGACTCATATTTCTAGAAGTATATCTCAAGATATTTCATTTTGAATTCAAAGGCTAGCTCCCTCTTATGCTCGATCATTAGAGGCTCACTATCTGTTAAGAATATATCATCAACATATAAAATCAAAATCAAAGGAATATCTTAGACCAACTTAAAGGTTCATATTGGTATTTTTTCCAGGGTTTATGAGGTCACTATCAATGTAGACATGTCAGGCTCGGGGAGCTTGTTAGAAACCATATAATGCTTTCTGCAAACATAACACTAACCAAACCAATACACATAGCCTCAAACAAATCAATATTGTGCAATCAAATCAACCAAGTATTATCTATTATCATCTCAACAACTATCATTTACCAAGAAATATCAAACTTCATCAAGCCATCCACATTATCATAATATGAATTATTTCTATTACTAAATGTGAATGCATACACCAAGGACAAGTCATATAAGTTTATGCCATCCATTTATTTAGAATAAAAGTCATTGCATACTACATACCCTTTCAAACAAAAGATAAGTCAAGACATTCACATTCTCTGCAATAAGTCAAACATTACATAGATCTCATTTTTTCTTAACTTCCCTACACATATAACTCTATCATCTTCTTTATGTCTGTAGATCTATCATATTCCTGGTGCGCTCATGGTTTTTTGCATAATATTTTAGATTTTTTATCATATAGGCTTAGTTTCACCCATAAGACTTCTTCTGTGCAGTTGGGAGGCTTATAAACGCACCATTAAACCTTTCTCCTAGTGATTAGGGTTTGTACTAGGATAAACCTTCGCTGCTCAAATATGAACTTGCCAAAACTTCTTCAATAACATCATATGGTTATTCATGTCCAGAATAGTTCCTTCAACAGTAAAGTTTCTTCTATTCTTTTTCTGCAAATAATAATAGGTGTGAAGATCTTATGGAGAGTTTCTCCCTCTAAATGGGAAACACTTCAATCATCATCAATCAAGACATCTACCTATCTAATACTATCATGCATCAGCAACATCGTCAAGTCATGGAGTCAAACTATATCGTAGTCAAAACAAATCATCATCAACTGCTTCATTGTTACATAGGAACCTGTCATTAAATATTGATAAAAGGTTAGTGTCATAAAATTAGGGCAAGTGAATCTTTATACTTCAAGGATCATAATCACAAGAACACCTCTCTATCATTAAATCAGGCCCTCAATTTTTTTTGTCATATTGTCAAATTTACCAACCAAGATCAACAATAAAGTCATAAATATATATCTCATTGTTACACTTTTATCATCAAGGTTACCATGCTTATCACAAGCATTAATAATAGTATCAAAATCAATGCATTTATCCTTCTTTATAAAATAAAGATATCCATCATGTCTTAAATGTAAGATATTTTCCAAATATCAAGTGCACCAATTATCACATGTACTAGAGACCACACTTACTTTCATATCCACACATGAGTAGTTTATGAAGGTGATATTCTCATCATACCTTAGGGATTACCTAACCATCCAATATTGCATCTGAAAGCATACATACCTTGTACTATTTGGAAGCATTATCAACTTGTATAATTTATGTTTCATTGGTAGATTTTTCCTCTTCCATCACTAGCTCGTCTCTTCCTATAACTTAGATGATACCCAAAAAGGATATTCTTATCACATCTCTTCTATAGGTTAGAAGTATTCACATAATAAAATATGCAAAAGAAATAATCAAAACAATAAATCTAATCAAGATATAACATAAATCTAAAAGGTATTTATCTTTTAATGAGAAGTAATTAGCTACCCCTTGAACCAGCCTTCAAGAGGCATTACTATAAATTATCCATAATGTTTTCATATTCCAGGGTTTCTTCCAAGCCCTAACCTCATTAAATCCATCAAAACCTAATAACCAAATTGCCTAGTGTTTCCTTCCAACCTTAGTATTATTTTAGGTATCCTCCATATTCTCTTTCTCTCATCAATGGTGTCTTCATAGGGGTGATGTTTATTGAATTTTCTTTAGTCGGACTCTAATTCCATTCTAGTTTTCCTAGGGATATATTGTTATTTGCTTTAGATAATTGCATTTCATTATTTACATATTGAATTCACCCCAAAACATCATAGCATTATTCAACAAAATATGCAATTATATAGAAAGAACAATATCATCATCAATGTAGCAGAACCTAAAGGAACAATAATATAATACCATTCAGACATAGAGAAATCAGGATTGGTCAAAGACCAGGGAAAAACACCATAAGGGGGAAAACCATATCATATTCTTCTTCTTATTATATTTTCATTTAATGTTTCAGCAAAGAGAGAGTACAATAATTCGATTCTTTATCCATAAGACCAACCAAAAAAATAAACTAAACAATATCCAAGCTATGAGTCCAACAACAATATTGACTAAAGATAACATTCTAGTTTGCGATCAACTATAAAAATGAAACCCTAGTTTGCAACCACATAGAGAGAGTGTTATGAAACCAGCTCACAAAAAGATAGAAAAGAGAAATAAACGCCTTAGAATTCAGCCTCTTCTAGGGGGAAACCTCCTTTGCATTACACAGATGAAAAATTCTTGGAAGATTCAAATGAAAAGACCTCCTTTCTATATATAGGAGTCTAAGTGGTCATAATATAATCAGAGCCAACATAACAATAATAATTTAAGGGTAGAATAATAAAAACAGTGGGATTCTATGGGGCACAATAATAACAATGTGAGGACTACATGGGCACAACAATATAAGGGGGTTGTGCTAATAAAAATAAGGGGTTACACTAGTAGTATATGGACCTAGCATGCCCCTCTCCTTCAAAAAGTGTTGTCCTCAATGCTTGAGTAGTTCTTGATGCTTCTGTATAAAATTATCATCCTTCCATGTGGAATCTTCAATGGGTAAGTTCTTCCACTTGATGAGATACTTTGAAATTGATTGATCTCGTAGCTGTCGACTTCTCTGTTCTGTGAATTCTTCAAGTTCCAATATGATTTTTCCTTCCTTATCAAGTTCTAGCAAAATTGTTGGAACTAGGACCTTCAATAACTTTTGAATGAGTTCCCACCCTGCTTTGTCATTCTTCCATTCATCCCTTTCTTTGTTTATCAAATTTGGTTGGATAATTATACCAACCTCTACCATTTATGCAACCATATGTGCAGTTTCACTCCTTTGGGCATATGGATATCTATAAGGCCTGATGTTTGGAGGAACACTTCCTGGAATCAAATGGATAGCATGATCATGATCATGAATACATGGGAGACCTTTGGGAGTCTCAAATACCTTGGAATTATTGTCCAAGACCTTTTGGAGATATGGAGAAATAGATGATTTCGATGTGGGAACCATTAGTGAACATAATTGTGCAATTACACCTCGTTGTTATTTCTTTAGAAGCTTTGTCATTCCTTTAGAGCTGATTATCTTTCCTGGTTTCCCTCTGATACCCCTTAATTCAACTTCCTTTCCTCCTGAAGAAAATTTCATCAAAAGTTATTGAAAAGTAAAATCTATTGTACCCAAGGATTGTAGCCATTTGGACTCCTAGTACAACATCCATACCACCCATTTGAATGGAAAGCATTGGGCTATTCAATACATATTATCCCATGGATAGTTTGTTATTATGGCACCTTCCAGAGCAATATATTGTTCCTCCACTTACAACTATCACTTGACACTCTGGTGTTGGATATAGGAAGCAATTCAATTCCTTGGCTATATTACAATGCATAAAATTATGGGTACTACCCAAATCAATCAACACTATTACCTTTTTATTCTTGATATCTCCTTTTATATTTATATTTTGAGGAGTGGTAATTTTGGCCAATGCATTACAAGATATGGTCGGATTCATTTCTTCTTTCTCTAGGGTTGGTTCTTTTTGAGTATCCTTTTCTTTTGATGTTTCTTGATATTTTTCTTCCTAATATTTCACTGCTTGAACCTTCTTCTTCTTGATATGTCATTCTATCTTGAGAGTTTGAGGAGTGGTAATTCTTACCATTGCAATACAATATTAGTATAGGGACCTAACAGAGAGTGTATGTGCATGCAATTGAAACCCTCCAACCATAGGCATAGGCTTATGTACATGCAATTACAACCAAAAATATATTGTGGAAACCCTGCGGCTAAGAACCAAAAACCCTAATCACACATGTGAGCTTCAAACTGTGCAATTTCGGAACTGTGCAAACCAACTTCATACCTAAGCTATACAAACCAAAGAAGAATAAAAGAAGAATATGCTTCATGATGATATATAAATGAGGGTCACTTGACTTGAATTTATAGCCATCTAAGGGTGTGAAATTTCTCTTTTGGGCCGACTTGACCTTTTTGTGCACATGTGAGTTTCCATATTAAAAATATAATTTTCCTTAGCCAAATTAATTTCTTCCAAGAGTTAGGCAGGGTCTTCCTTGATGAGGAAGATTGTCCAATGGAGGGAATTGGTCCCTTATCTACCAAATTAACAAAGGGGGTAGAAATCAAGGATCCAATCCATTGAATCTATTAAGTTGAGAACCTATATGCAGCCATAACACTTAATAGATACCTCCAGTTCAATTAGACAAAATATTTAGAGATATCCAATTTTATTTCCATGCCTAGCTTCATTCTCTTCTTTATGGAGTGGATCACTTCATGGGCCATGATAACTCCATATAAGATTTTATACCCTTCAACAAATCTCTTTTGCTTTGGATTAATCAGGTGCTAATCTTCTATATTGCATTACACAAGGAAATGGGCCTAAAATTACTAGCTTCATCAAAGTGATTTTTTTTTGGAACCAACATAATAAAATTAGTGTTCAACCCTTACCATACCTATTGTGACTTTCGAGAGTCTTCCACCTCTTCCACCACTACATGCACCTATTCCTTGATTGACTTATCGATATTCTACCTCTAGGATGGAGGAAGTGTTAACAAGTAATTCCTTCAAACATGAATAACCCATAAGATCCATCATGGATTTATGCTTTGGTTGTGCTTTTCTGGTTGCACCATCCTAATCCTCCATCTCTATTTTGTGTTCCTCACTAGCTTCAACCTTGTTGGTTTTCGTTTCTTCAGATTTATCCTCTTCATCTAGGACTACAAACAAATTTTAATCCTTATTTTTCTGGGAGGTTATTCCATCTATCTTGACCATGGTATCTCTTGTCATGCTCTATTATTTCCTCCTCTTCTTATAGAGGCCTCTTAGAAGCCCTCAAAGCTCTCATGTCTTTGGTTGGCTTGTTGTTCAATGATTTTTAGGAGGAAATCCTTAAGAAAATTACCATACTCATGACACCTATGACATTTTAAGGGTATGTGCTTATAATCCAAAGGTTGTTTCTAGATATCATCATGGTATTGCAATTCAATTGATTCCGGTAGGGGTTTTCAGATATTCATGTAGACACAGTTTTATGCATAGGATGCATGCCTACAACATTTTGTGATCTTCGATATTTTAATGCAATTCTCAATAGTGTTCCCAATTCCTTCTAGGATGTCCATCTCCAAGAAATCATTAGGGAGAGAGAAAATTTGAACCTAGATTAGGGCTTCCAAGAACTACTCCTTATCTGGGTTGTAGCATTCCTCCCAAGATCACATAAAAAGGCTCGCATTATTTTTGAAGTAGGGTCCATTCTTGAAAACCATTTTCCTATCATCGAGATATGTAAATATAACTATGGAAAAACCCATTTCCCACAACATCAGCTCCATAGATCCTTTGGGTTTACATTTCAATTGGATCCAGTTAACAATATCTTGTTCTTTGGGTGAAATTCCTATGAACTTATAACTAAAAGCATGGTCCTTCATGAAAGAGAAATATTGTTCTAGTCAATTATTTAGAACCACAAATTTTGGGTTTTCAGTAGCCTTCAGAGGGCATTGCCCTTCATGTGTGCTTGCTACTTTGCTCCCAATACCAAAGTTTCCCTTTGCTAGCATGTGCACTAGAAGATCTAGCTCTTTCAACACAACTTAAAGCATGCCCTCCTCTGCTGATATTTCTATTAGGGTCCTATAATTTATACGATCTCAAGGTGATTGAGTATTTCATAGTTTGCAGATTTAAAATTGTTCATAGATTCCAATATTCAATTGATTTCACAAAAAAAAAAGAGAAAAAAAAAGAAATGAAAAGAGGGTATATAAAAAGAAGAAAAAGAACAAAAGAGAAAAAAAATAAGAAGAAAAAGAAAACCCACAATGTTGTTCGAATCATATTGTCTAAGTATGATTGAACAAATTTCAATTTATGTTGATAGGTTAGAAAATAAAGATCTGCAAAACAGTTTAATCTTGGCAAATTAGTAGCTAGGTAGAAATAAAATTGGTTCAATTGTTTAATTTGGACCAAGGGGAGAAATAAGTGATACAGTAGGTTAGAATTTAAAAGAAAAAAAAAGAGATAAAAAGGAAAGGGTTTGCAAGTCCCAGTGCACCTTGAAAAGAAAATGGAAAGGAAAAAATGTTAGACTAGAAAAATAAGGGTAGGTAGATTAAGAAGATTCAAAGGAAAATAAGACATGATAAGTTCTTTAGGTTTGATAAAATATCAAAGTTTTCCCAAAGTCGGGAAAATAAATAAAGGGGAAGGGGTTTAGTAGTAACTTTCATAATCTAATGCTATACAGTCTATCCCTATAGTCTGCCACCCCTTATTTATTTCCCTACCCCACCACTCACTACCTGTCACATCCTTTCTTATCTACCCCCATCTCTCACCAAATCCCTGCTCACCCGTCATGATTTGACAGCTCGTGTCCTTTTCCGCCCCCCCCACCCTCCAAAAATTAATCCCAGGGTGGGGGTCCAAAATCAGTGGTTTCCAACCACTGACATGTCGTGCCCTCATAATTTCGCACCCCCCTTTCACACCGCTTACCACTCCTCAGGCCCCCCAAAAAGTAGTTTATGTCATTACTTAAACAACTCTGCCATTGTAACCATTTGATCGTTCCCGCCACCTCATGATGCCAACCCGTCCCATTTGCTCTATCACCTTCGTTCACACTGTTATACATTTAATTAGTTGAACCGTTAGAAAATGGACCCGTGCCAAGTCAAGAAAATCCAATGACATCTATCCAAATCCATAAAAGCACCATTTCATATTCATTTTCAAATTTTAGTGTGTTCTCACTATTTGCAGGGGTAATTCATTTCCTTCTAGACATACATAGAGAGAACACAATGCATACATAAACATCAATACAGTTGCAGAAATATCTATTTTCTATAGTGATTGAATATTCCCATTCTTGAATCCCATTTCTTTCCCCCTCACTGAATTCCCATTTCTTCCTATCCCCTTCTGTTACATATTCAACACAGGGCAGTTTCAGAGGATTTTCTTAGAAGACAACCATGGCACCCAAGGAGAAGGAACAAGAAGCATTTAATATAATGGTGCACCCACCATTAGATCTGGATCACATACCACTTGTAGATATGGATTTTAAGATACATGAAACACTCTTAGAGTTTGATTTGTTTGAAATATACAGCCGGTAGGAGGGCAAATTTGAGGAGGAGATGGATGACATAGGTCTCTGGGACACTAATATACCTTTTTATATTTTTCCTAAAACACTTAGTTTCCCAGAATTGATCAGGAAATGCCACTCATGGTACAATCCACAACAAAGGGTAGAGATGTCCACAACAGGACATATTTTTTTTACCATTGATGCCAAGTCCATTATGCAGATGATACAGGCCCTATTTATTGAAGGAACTACTCCCTTTTCCCATGCAATTCTCATTGAAGTGTATAAGAAGCTTGATTTTTCTAAAAGAGCTAAAACCTTAGAACTCTTCATGACTAAGCACACACCTCTGCCAAAAAAGAATCCCCCTTATTCCTCCTATATTTTCCCTGCCAGAACTAGACAAATTGTCACTGTTATTTCTTATTTACTTGACTATTATTTAGATTAATGGCTTGATGAAACTATCATAGCTTTCTTGTCTATTCTGTCAACAGAATCCAGGCCCTCTCTTCTCTTCAATTTCAGCCAAATTTTAGTAGATGCCATTCATGAGAAGCTTGTCAATTTCTTTACAGAGGAAGTGTTTCAATACTCCTTAGTTTCTTTACAGAGGAAGTGTTCATTTTTAAGAAGACAGGTTCCATTTTACTATGTGCAAGATGAATGAGGAAGGTGAACCCCAATCTGCTATTTTCTGGAAAACATTAGTGATGAAGGACTCTAAAAACTTCAACTACAAAACATTTGAAGAAATGTTTGTTCACCCAACAATGAGTATCCTTAGTGGGACTGCATAACCCATGATCAGTGAAGAAATAAGAAGAATTATGTAGTTGACAGACCAAGCAAGAATAAGGGATTGATAATTATACCAAAATTACACTGAATTAAGATTATATGGCTGTGAGTTGGCCCCTTACAAGCTACCAAAGTTCCTCCTCATGAGGATCTTTGCAATTGAGTACATTAAACAAATGATTAATGCAAATGAGGTGCACTTTGTAGCAGCTAAGAAAAAGTCCCAGTTCAAGATCAAATCTCAGATTGGTCCCTTCATTTGCAACAACAGAGTAGTAGGGGAGGAGGAAGATAAAATATTGAAAGAAACCAATTTTACCCACAATTTTACATGGTCATATGATCCATGGGGTATCATCTCCAAGAAGAGGGTGGAGAACAAGTTAATAGCTTATATTCACACTCAAAGGCCTAAGATTGAAAAATACATGAGCCAGATTGAGTGGATGCCTGACACATTGCAGGAGGCTAAGGAACAAGTGATTTCTTCTTCCAGTGCATAGACTCCAAGAAACCAGGAAAAGAAAACCACTGAAGAAAGAATAGAAAAGGGAAAAGAACAATAATAGGGAGTAACAGGGAAAAGGCCTAGAGAATATTGGTCACCAGGGACTGATACTTCTATGAGGGAATTCAATCTAAAATACAGGAAGAAGTCTAGAAAGCACATGGACATAGACAAGGATCACCGCAACAAACAATCACCAATGTCATTGATATTCCAGATTCATCCCCAACTAAGGGGCAATCCTTTCCTTCCACTCCAATCTTAGAAAGGTAGTAGTCTCTTCAAGTGTCCTCATCTACAAATGTGATTGAAGAAAAGGAAGAGACATTCTTTGACACATTCAGGAAGATTAAAATCGGGAATGAAATATTGAAAAAGAGAACTTATGCTTAATTTTGGAAACATAGTGCAATTGCACATGGCATACTTCTCTCTGCCTTTGATTCAGAAAAGGGAAAAATGCATATGGCAATTTTAGCAGCACAAACAGTAGAGCCCAAAACTCCTGCATATTACAAGAAAACTTCTTTTGAGTTTGATGCAAGAAGTGTTAATTGAATTGACCAACTGGAAATGCACAAGAAAATCGGCGAAATTATTTCATCTACTCTAACCAACACTTCCATGAATTTGTTTAAAATGCAGGTAGCCCTACCAAATGCTCAATCCCAGTTAAATATGGAAAGGATTTCATCACAATCAAAGGACACTAAAATTAAGTCTTTAGAAGAATTAGTAGTGAAGATTGGGTATGACCCCTCAGATGTGAAAGTAGCTAAAGAAATAATAAATAAAAAAGATATGTATATAGCAGCTTTGAAGAATTATCTCAAGATGCCCGCTACACATGACCCACTGACCAAAGCCAAAACGTTGATATGATGAAATTAATAGTAGAGCAGTCTCTCTAGATCAGACAAATGGAAGTAGAGATGGAAAAAATGGTGCAAGGGAAAGAAAAAGCAACATTGATGGCCAAAACAACAATGGAGGCCCTTCCTCTAATAGCCCCTCCCATAACTACCCCAGCAAGTGTTGCCACAGGAGTGGGAAGGATCATAAAACAACTGGCAAGTTCAATGGAAGGCATGAATCTGCAGAATGAGGAGATTAGAAGACTAGAAACTCTAGTTAATGTGCTGCAAGATCAAATCAAGAGGGTTGAAAGTAACCATTTGGTGGAGATGTAAAGGGAAAAAAAATTAATTGAAGCACTACAAAAATCAGAGAAAGAATCATTTATTAAGAACACTCTAGGAAGAGTGAAGGAGATTATTTGGAATAGTATAATCAATGGAATGAATGCAATTTGGCCCAATATCCAAATTATATTTGAGTAGAAAGAATTAATTGAAAAGGCCAGAGAAGCTATTTCAGCTACTAATGAAGAGCTCCCAGACATGCCAGCAACAACCAATGGGATTATCAAAATTTTAAACTCAAGAAACAAGTATGAACTGGAAGAGTTGGGAGTAGAAGATAGAATAGAGACTATACTTCAAGTGAAGAAGGTGATAACTAAGAAGATCTTGAATGTACAATTAGAAGAGAAACATAAAACTCTAGAACTTACAGTGAACAAGTTCTTCAATAGAATGTAAACTTTACATCAGAAATGTCTCCCCTCTCTGTTTGTCATAAATGAAAAACTCATGGCCAGAGAGGATTATGCCAAGAAACTCTAGGGTATAGCCACAGATGCTGCAAACCTTTCCAACATCAAAGGCAACATAATAGGAAAGGCATTGATGGAAGCTATCAGCAATCAAATCTACATTGAGCATGAGCTGAAACATGTTTTTGTGGTTAAACCCACTTTTGTAAAATACACTGAAGCTGATGAAATATACACGAGGCTAATGAAGATCAAGATTCTAGATGAAGAAGCGTGGAGTGACTTGTGTGATTATCAAGAGGAATGAGACAATGATGATTGAAGTGACAATGCAAATATGAGTCAGCACCAACCATGTCAGCAGAGTCACTACATTAAAATTAATTTCTTAGCAACAACATCCCTGAAAAAGAGGACCAGGTGTCCCAGTTTGCTTAGCGTGGCCATTTCATGGTTACATTAGTCAATTTTATTTTGTTGTAATTAATAACAAATTCCCAAGTGTATAAGGAAAATCGTTGTAGGTTTTGAGTTAAATACTTCATGCATTGGAAGTATTAGAGGTTGGACCCAAGTCATTTGAACTATCTTTTCTATTTGGAGCATTGTAATTTTCAAGTTGGAGCATCAATAAAAGGACAATTTGCAAGATACTTGATTTGTTTTGACCTGGTGATGTCTTCTTTTATGTACTAAATGTATCTCTATTTATTCATTTATGCATCTTTGAGTCTTATTGCAAAGAACAAATTCTAGTTTAAGATATGTTGTTGGAGCACCTTATTACTATATGTATTTGCAATCTAAATGTCTTCCTCTAAGTTATGATTAAACAATACTTAACTTTCTTTTAATCATTACTAATATCACTTTTTCTATCATTTCACTTTCCACTCTACTTTTAGATCTAGTGAAGATAGTTAGCTCTCCTTGTAAATTCTTTGGAAAATTGATGCTACCACCCAACCTTAGACTCCATAACCCAATGGAAAGGATTCAAATATGATATACCCCAACCAAAAAAACAAACAATCAAGAAATTAAGTATTAAATTTCCTTCATTTTTATATGTAGCCTAACACATTAGAACAATGAAAATAAATTTAAATCTTAAAATATAGAGAGAGCCCTCTCTGAGTCTAGGAGGGTTGGATCTTAGGCTCCTAAGCAGTTTGATGTATCTTTTGTGACTTTGTCTTGCCACTCTTCAAAATCATAGGATGATAAAAATTTCAAAGCAATTTGCTGAAAACACTCTTGTCAGGGGCATCCCCCCTCCCCCCTAGGGGATTCATACACCCGATCAAAATAATAAGCCTTAAGGACGCACACAATTGACAAATAATTGCCACAAGAAACTGACAAACCGTCAAAATTGCAATCTACTAATCATAAAAATTCAAAATAATTACTACAAATTTTATATTATAAAATTTCCAAATTTTAATTTAAAAAATTTGAATTTTTAAATAATTCACCATCAATTCTATAATAATTTACTATAATATAATAAAACATTTTTTATTTTTTATTTTTACACTAAAAATTCCTCCTATTTTATATGAATTATAAGAATCTACATATTGATTCTTTATTTCTACCATATAAAAAACCATTTGTTATTAAATATAAAACAATCTAATAAATTAATTTCATAGAATATTTGAAAATACACATATTGATTTGCTATTCCTTGATATAAAAACAATACAGCTTGTTTTTGCTAAAAAGAATAGTTGGATTTATATAAAGTCTGCACCTGGACACAACAGATACTTAGGAAATGACTTACATGATTATATCTAAGAGTTGATCCTTCGGGGAGGAGATTAATAATATCACAAAAACACTATCTAGAGAGACTACTAATATTGTATGACATAAAGAGTAAATATTAGAAAACTAACCAAGCAAAAAAGCACATTTTCATTGAGAGTACATTATAAAATTGAGTGGGTATCGTGTTTCAAAATATAGTTGAGGTCAAAAAGTGATCATCCTACATGTATACTAGAAGTACTTGCTTCTGAATTTTAGCTTTTCCTAGCAGAGATTTGAACTTATAGGCCTTCAATTTGATGACAAAGAGTGCCCATGTCATTTGCTTAGTGGGTCAGTTTTCCTTTAATGTCTAGAATTTCCTCCATTAGATTGATTATTGTGTTCATTTTCTTTTTCAATTTCCAATTATTCTCTAGAGTGTCTAATTAGATGTGTTGAATCCATTGAATGTAGTTGTTACATTAATTTCTACCCCCATCTCTAGGATTTTTTCTTTTGCTAGTCCACATTGTGGCTTGGTAGAGATTAGGTAACCAATAATTCCTTTGTGTCTTCTGCAATAACCTTTGTAGCTTGGGAGGAGGAAAAATGAGATATGGACAAGGGACGAAAGTATCAATATGGAAGTAGAAGGCATGTAATAGACAGATTGGGGTTAAATGGAACCACCTTTGTTGACCTTGAGATAGACCACCTATTGAAGCCTATAGGACCTCAAGGGTGCCTAACCCAAGTAACCAATACAACTAGGCCAAACAAAAGAGTAGAGGAATGCACCCATAGGGAGGAACAATATAGATTCCAAAAGGAAGAAAAGTTACAAAGGTACAATGAGTGTAACTTAGGTTAATAGGGGAGATATTTGAGATGCCAGAGGGGGACAACAATCAATTGGCAAAGAGAAACCATTCCACCAAGATGAAATTAGGAGAAGCCTACTTGTGAAGTAGGAAGCTTGTGTGAAGAGCTTGGATAGAATCTCAGGATTCTAGAAGCTTGGGTGTATTAAATTATGTTTGATAGAACCCTCAGGTATTAAAATCAAGGAACACTTCCAATATCTTTTCTACGCCTAATTTTTTTGCAACTAGTCTAGATAAGTAAGCATCCTAGTGGAAACATAGAGATATCCACAAGGTGCTTATAGAACTGCATGAAACTCCTCCACCACTAATAAAACCAAGCCCCAAATTTTCCAAGGAGGGAAATTAAAAAAACTATGGGTCAATGGAGAGAAAATAATTTAAACATAAGAGAGATCATATCACATGCTTCACTTTGATTGTGGCCATTACAATCCATAAATACAGACTCCATAAAAATGATCACCTTATTGTAATACCCATATGTGAAAAAACTTAAAGAAGAAGCAACATAAAGGAAATCATAAAGACAATGCACACAAAAGTTTTATAATAGAGTTTGTTTAGTGGGTACTACACCTCCAAGCTCTACTTCAATAGTGGAGAGGTCACTTCATTCATCTCATAAAAATGAAAGGAACTTACATGGAAAAATACATCCTTATACCTCCAATCCTAGGAGTGACTTAAAATTTGACTACTCAAATGACAATAATCGCAACACTCGTAGGTCCATCTTTTCCTTATGAGACTTTTGACTATAAACATGAACTACTTTTGAAAGGTGCAATGTTGTCTTGAACATTGTGCTCAACAATTAATGCATAGGGCAGGTTTCATAACCCCTAAAATATGTTTCTCATATGCAAAAATTGATTGCATCATTGCAATCCTTATAAAATTTTGGTTAAATTGAGTATAAGTAGACTCCATTTTGACTCCAATTTATCACTGTCAATTTTGGCTCCACAAGAAATCTTTTAGATTCCTCACAAATCCTACATGGAATATTATTTATCCCGAAAAATGTGCCTAAAAAAGGTTCCACCCTCCTAGTTCTGGGGACGTCAAGTTTCTAGCATCACGATTCCAACCTCCTTTCTAGGTTCCATTTGGCGTTGTTCTTCTTGCTTATGTTCAAAACCTGTCATTGTTCATGTTAAAACATAAAACAATGTTTTTTGATAAATTGTCAGCATTCTATTTTAGCACTATTGTTACAACTCGTTGATGGTTCACGGTGAAATTTGTCGTTGGCGAAATCATGGCCACCTAACTCCATAAGCATTGGAAACCTATTTTTACGTATATAACTGATGACATAAATAATCATATGGTTAAAAAATTGGTTTTAATAACCACAATATATATGGAGCATCCATTCATTTCCATTTAATTCATATGTTTCATGGTTGTATTAATAAACTTATGTTGAATATATGGTTTTTATTTGGCTCATATGGTTATAGCAAACCCATATACAAATAAACATATAAGCAACATTTTTTAAATTCGTTAGTTTTAAAGTTTGTTTTAAAATATGTTTTTTTAATGTTTTTTTGGATTTAAATGGTTTATAACCATATTTTGTTCTATGTGGAATTTTAATATTTTTTTTCCTTTTATAGGGCTCAATGAACTAATGATCCAGTGACAAGCGTCATTAGATGGTAGGCCACCTGTCCTTCTTTGTACCAGGGATGAAAAATAGGACTATTTGACACAAATACAAGATGGTATGATAGCTAACAACAAGATTATCTATTGTTATCTAGGTCTACTATAAAGAAATGAAAAAAGAGTGCCAAAATTTTGGGACCCGAAATGAAAAAGGGAGAGCATAAGTTTGGAAGCCCAAATGAAAAGGGAGCCTCGAAGTTTCGGGAGCCAAAATTTGGAAGTTGGAAGCCGAAATGAAAAGGAAAGTTCAAAGTTTCGAGAGCCAAAATTCGGAAGTCAAAAGCCAAAATGAAAAGGGAAAGCCAAAATTTGGAAGGTTGGATATCAACAAGGGCTAGAGCAGCTCACATAATGGAATCCGAACTTCGGGAGGTCGAACCTCAGAGCAGGGTTATATTGGAGCCTAGAGATTTTGAAACCTCAAAACCTCATAAGTCCTTATTAATTTAATTCTTTTGGAAGCACCGAGTATTGTGGGAAATAAGAATTACAAAGGTATTCATTGAAAAAAACAAGGACCAAGGGACCCTTTCTCTCTCCTCCAATAGGACACACATAAACAGGTGATTGGATCTGGGAAGCTGATGAGGCAGATGACGTCAGTATGACGTGGTAGTATAGAGGGCACATGGTAGTTAGTTTCATCATTTTTGGGTGGAGTCATAGGGCGAATATATGTGGCACGTGTCACCACTAAGGAGATGCCACGTGGAGTTAATGACATCAATATGACGTCATCTCAGAGGTAAAAATTTCCAAGGTTGGAGTTTTCGTAACTCCTGTTTAATTACTTTATGGGAAAGTTCTAACCCGATGTGTGGAGCTTCGATGTAATTGACATTTGGTTGTGGGATCCCAAAGGACCAAGGGCATACAGAAGGCCTTAGCACCTAGTGTTGTAGAGACGCCATGTGGAAAGTATATCAGAGGTTAGTATTTCAGAGGATGAATATCTAGTAACTCCTATGAAAATGATGTTTGAAAAAGTTATTATGGAAGGGGGCTCCGGTGAGGAGTAGCACTTGGTCATAGGGACACCAAAGATTTGGGGGTGTACAGAGAGGCCTAGCACCCAAATTTCTATGGAGCATATAAGAAGTTGGAGACATTAGAAATCCATTATAAAATAATTTTGAGAAAAATTATGATGTAGGGGCTTCTGATGTGAATAAAATTTGGTCCTAGAGCTTTGGAAAAACCAAATTCAGAGAGAAAATACACTAAGAGATAAGCCCTTGATAGGATTCCAAAGGCCTGAGTGCCTAAGCATTGAGCCGTTGGTCATAAATCCTAGTCCCTTGGAGGAAATGTGATAAGGGGCTAAGAAAAATGGGCCAATGACCAATTAGGATTTCATTATATTGTAAACCTATGTTAATAAAAGTTAAAACATG
This sequence comes from Pinus taeda, assembly GCA_000404065.3. Taxonomy (NCBI): domain Eukaryota; kingdom Viridiplantae; phylum Streptophyta; class Pinopsida; order Pinales; family Pinaceae; genus Pinus; species Pinus taeda. Next base: position 46,017 of record APFE030390010.1, read on the forward strand.
CAGGGCTCCAAGATCTCCAATGCACTAGTGTATGAAGCCGTCAGTTACAACACATGGTCCTATGGTGGATAAAGAAAAAAAGGGTTAACCATAAAGGTGCTAAAGGCATCAGGAATTTATGATTTCATATCATTTAGCTTAATAGAGTTACGATAGGTTAAGGTCCTGATACTACCTTGTAAATGAGTATGGGGGATGAATGGGTCAGCAACTATCATCTTCATTCAACCATCAATGAGTTCATACCACCTTCAACACCACCACTTCAAATCATAATCAATTCCAAAAAGCGATAATTTAAGCAATTGGAGGGAGAAAAGAACAAGTGAATTGGTAGGTAACTATGGGAGGAACATAATGACAGAGGTGTGGCAAGATCATCAACCCACCATGAACCCAAATAATGGAGCATGAGTTTAGCTTAAGAAATCAAAGGAATCGACAATGAAGATATTTTTCTGTGTCAATTATGAAGCCTCCTTATATTTCTCCTCTCCATATTTAATGCAATGACCAATTAAGATGCATTTTCTATGTGTAGGCCATCATATCTGGAAATTTATTCTTGGAAATGATATATATTGTTTGTGTTTATATTGAATCTTCATCTAAGAAGGGTAATTGAGACAAATTTTAAATAATTTTACATTTATCTCTTGAGTAGCACTCATTCATCTTCAAGGGAGACTAACATGTACTAGGCACTGACCTCTCCTCAACTCGAGGGTTATCTCTAGGAGCTACAACATCTTTTGGTGTCGTTGTCGGGGATGAATCGTAATATTTTCCCTGGGTATGAAACTTTTACACCCCTTGGTTAGGTGAGAAAGCGGGGGTGTGGGTTGAAGATATCTCACCTTGGCCACTCCATTATATAAATTTTTTTTCGATCATCCTAACTTTGAAAAAGCCTCATACGTGTTTTGACACCTCTCTGCCGAAACATTCCCCGTATTCGGCCCTGAAAAAATCATATCCAGAAGGGTTTGGAAAGAGAGTGTTATGAAACCTGCTCAAGAAAAGATAGAAAAGATAGATAAATGCCTTAGAATTCAGCCTCTTCGAGGGGGCAACCTCCTTTACATTACATAAATGAACAATTCTTGGATGATTCAAATGATAAAACCTCCTTTCTATATATAGGAGTCTCAGGAGTCACAATATAACCCAGCCGACCTAACAATAATAATATAAAGCCACAAAAATAATAATAGAGGGATTCTATGGGGCCGAGTAATAACAATATGGGGACAATAGGGGCACAACAATATTAATAAGGGGTACAACTACAATAGTAATGGGGTAATCA
>APFE030390011.1:0-29032 GCA_000404065.3 Pinus taeda
GTTGGGAAGTTACTCAAATCTTTTCGAAATGGAGATGGAGAGCCAACCATCAGCTACAAGTGCAACGCTGCAAATATGACATTTGGCTTTGGGGTCACTGTTTGCCTTCCTTCTCCACTTGGATAGAAGATAATCTGGAGAAAAAACATTTTAAATGCTGCCTTTGGTGCCAAAAACCAAAGTGTAGATGAGCAGGCCCACTTGGAGAAGTCGCGAACTGAAATTTCGCGAAACGGAAGCAAATGGCAATTTTTCCTATGTGTGCCGCACTAATTTCACTCTCTATTGCGCTACTTTGGGGCCTGTTTTGGGGTACTTCCAGGTATCCGAAATGTACGCAAGTGAGCTTGTTGGAAAGCGTGGCCTGTCTACTTTCTAACGCCAATAGAATTTCTGAATTTCAAGCTCATTTTCCCCTCCAAATCTTCATTCTCCCAAGACGGCTTTCTGTGTGTCCAAAAAGTGGCAGAAAGTCCATTTTTGAGTGTTTTTTGACCTTTAGGAGACCCAATACTTATCAAAATTGCTAGTCGAGACACCTGTAGATGTATTTTTCGATGCTAAATCCAAAAATGCAAACTTTTTCTCGATTGGTGTGCTATAAGTTTAGCGTCGCGCAGGGTGCACGACGCATAGGGAGAAAATCCCTGTTTTTTGCCCAAAAAATTTCCGTGTGACCAAACTTTGCCCTAATTTTTTGAGATTTGGGTACTTTGTTGAGTTAATTAGGCCTCAAGCAAGATCCTGAGCCTATCTTGCTCTTTTTCCCTTTTTTCCCTTTTTGTGGCTTTCCTCAGTTTTGCTTTCAAACGCCTTATTCGGGCTCTCAAACTCAAGTTTCGCGCCCTGTAATGATGAGCCATGTGTCTTAGCAGTGTGTCGTATTTGTTGGCCTTGTTCAACATTTTGTCTAGGTGCATGTTGACTCTCTCAAGAACAGACTCACGATCATCCATAACCTGTCTCTCCAATGAAGTGAATTCAATCCTCCTCTGCTAGGCAGTTAGGCAACCATCACAGTTTGTTCTGCAGCTCCATGATCACATGATGATCTTCCAGCCGTCTGTTCCTCTGCTCCAGATAGTTGATGACCCATTTGGACCTCTCGAAATTGAGTATCAAGTCTTTTGAATTCTGTGTCCTGCTCCTAAATAATCATCCTAAGTTTGGCATTTTCTGCCTCTCTCTCTTCATCTAAAATGAGGTTGACACTGGTCCCTTGAGCACCTGATGGCTCACCCAAAGGCTCCTCCTCATGCATTGGGTCCTTACCTCTGTCCTGTTCCTGTGTGATCGATGCCGGAAGTGAGGCCCCTTCCGCCCCAGGTGGATATAACACTCGCTTTGCTACTACAAACAAAGGCCTGGTGCCTTTCGGATAGCCTCTCTAATATGTGATGGAAAATGGCACCACGGTGGTCTCATGGCGCTCATGCTGATGAGAAGTACCCCCTATCTCATTTTTTCCCTCTAATACTAAATGTGGAGAGCTAAAGAAGTCACCAGAGATGAAGTTCTCCCAAGAAATGCCCTGCAATCTCAACTGATGGTCCACCAAAATATGGATAAGAGAAAAGTGATATACGTTGTTCAACTGCTGCCGAGGGGTCTTGTGCTGCATGAATTTTCTCATCCTTTCTATGTTCTTGCAAATGAAGAATGGGAGGTTCATCATACGCACCCTCGTGAAGTGCATGAGTAACTTGATGTGATAGGCATAAAGGCGAGAAAACCTTCCCTCACAACTGAAGTATTTCATGATCAATCTCATGAGCGGATCATAATCATCTCTCAGAAATCTGAATGGGAAAACTCTCGTGAGCTAACTTAAACAACTCGCTTTTATATAAGGCTCATAAAGTTCCCTCTCCACCTTCATCTTCTTGTGCCACTCTTCTCGAACATTTGGTATGCCTGTTGCCACTGATATGGTTTTAGGTGTCAATGTGAAAGTGACCCCTGCCAAGATATACTGTCCTCCGTGTAGGTGAAGTGCAAAGAGGCGGTTCAACTCATGATGAATCCTGACATTTGCCACCCTCTCACAAAATTCGAAACATGCCGAGTGCTGGAAACAAGACATAGCGAGAGGGCGTGCGTTCAACTCCATGAGGGTTTTTGGTTCATCCCTGACATGTCTGCCACTCCTAGGTCTCTTGGGAGCCTATTCTCCTAAAGCTGTATCACTGTGGGTTTCCCCCTCATAATCTGATGCAGTTTCTAAGGCCATTAGTGTTGTTTGTACCCTGAATTTCTTTGTTGCACTCTGAAACCACTGAACTGATAGATGCTCTGCAAATCTATCACCAAAGGGACAATAAAACATGGGAGTTTAAGAGGGGAATGATGAAAAGAGGAATAGGGGTTTAAAAGGAGAAATTTATCAAGGATTTGGGAGTGTTTGAGTATGGTGTTGATGGGGTATGGTTTGGATTTTTTGAGCCATAGGAATAGAGGGGACAAATGGACATGATTACAATGGAGCTAGGGTGATTATTCGGGGAAACTGCTATAGGGGGATTAGCTGATAGAGGTAGGGTAGGAGCATTCTTTAGAAATAAAGTTAATGTAGAAAAGCCCTAGCTTTCTTGACCTTCTTTATATCATCTTCTTTTTACTTTTAAAAATTTTGCATTTGATTTCATGGTCGTCATAATAACATTCCCCTTCAAGTTCAAACTCCAATGATGAAGGTAGTTGGGCTACCTCTCCAACCTTGAGGGTCATTCGTAAAATTTTTGGGCAATTTAGTGCATTTTGGGCTTATAAGTTTGTCCGCCACGCGCTCTGCCCAGTGCGCCGTGCGTCGGGTATGCGCTGCGCCACTGGCAATTTTGCACTCTCGCCGGGCTCCCAGTGCGCCGCGCGCCCTAAGTGTGTCGTGCCACATTGTGTCTACGGCGCGCACTGTAAAAGTCGCCCAGCTTGCTTTGAAAAACAAGGGAGGGGATTTTAGTGGTGAATTTAGGATGATTTTCTTAGGGAACATGATGGAGGGGAGGTGAGAATTACGAGGGGTGAGGGGGCAAGGGGAGGGGAGCAGAACCTTGGTGGCATCATCACAATTTTGCAACCCCATTTATCGTTTTTCTTGGTGATATTTTCCATGGATGGCCTTGTGCTGCTCGGTACCATTTAAACATCTTATAAACACCATATCATTGAAAAAATTGATGTACAAGAGGTGTCATAAAGCCTACCTCTTGATTTGATGGGCTTCACAAAGATTCGAAACGGTTTTGCCTTGTTTTTGAGCTGGTGGACTGTGTGCACTGCATGCTCCTGCGAGTTCACCACGCACCTTATATGCATTGCGCGTGTGTATTCGTTCACTGGCGGGCTGGCTGTGTATGCGTCATGCATGATGAGTGCGCCGCGCTTTTGCCTGTGTGCGACGCGCTTCCCAAATCACCTCCCAAATCACTCAAACGCTTACCAATCTCACTCTCCCACCTTATGCAATGTCTTTCCAAGTCTCCAATGGCACAATGGCTTTGCTTTGGGCCACAATCTCTATTTATAGGCTTGATAGAAACTGGTTTGATTTTTGCCTCTTTAAAAACCCATTTTCTAATGTTTGTGTTCTGCACTTTTGCATTGACCTTTAAACACACTCATTTTCGCTTTTTCCTTGAAATTTTGGCTCAAATGATGAAATCTTTGGCACATCTTTGCAGGGACTGTGTGACGGGGCCTCCGGCTATAACATCCATGACTGCATATGAAAATGTCAAGTGTCGATTTCTAATTTTTTTTTCATAGTTGACCTTGCTTGACTTTTCTTCAAACAGAGTTTTGACGAAGAGTCTATGTCTCTTGCAGTGATGATGAAGCTTTCTGCACTGTAGGTGTACAAGGTCTCCCTCTGGCTTGCACGACTTGTTTCTGGACACGTTTTTTCAAAGATCAAACTGCTGAATTTCTAGACTCAAACTAAAAATGACTCTGTCGTGAAATAGGACCAAACCTTGACTATCATGAATTTCATTGATTTTGGACCAAGACGTGAACCAACATGGGCCAGACATGCGGGAAACAGACTAGCATGACTTTCTTTGTCAGGTCATGGCATGTCCCTAGCGAAATGCAACTGGAAGAGAGGAGCGAGACACCTAATCATGAAATTCATAAAGAGTTTTGATCCATGACGGAGGACTTGACGAGGCTGACTCTAACACGTAGGCCGAACATGGGTAGAAATGGGACATCCATCATATGGAAAGCTATTACTCATTCCATATCGATCATAAAAAGAGGACTTGCATGGGGTATTAGAACTCGTGAGATAGTACACTTAGGAATTTATGCATGGTTGGGTTGTGGGAATGCGCACATTCTACCACTCGAGGATAGAATCTCAAATTGGTTGGTATCACATAACTCTCGCAAATGCAAATAGGAGAAATACTACATGCCTCTCACAATATTTGAAGTTAGCAAAGGACCTCATGATACTGGAAATATGGAGAAACAATTGGACCAAATACATTGGGGCACTTGATGAGTCACTTGTGAGATGAGGATGAAATCATTTGGGATGCATCCCCTCATGGTAGTTTTACCCAAGGGTTGGATATACTCTCCTATTTTTCGGAACATGAACTTGTGTAGGTTGTATGGTGGTGGCAACTCATGTCCCAAGTCTCCGTTTCTCATGTGTTGCATATTATCAAATAAAGCACCTACTCATGGTAATCCGGTCTATAAGCGTACCATCACAAAGTTTCCTTTTCAAAGGAACATGATGAAGACAAAGACCATCTCTTCCTACATTGTCTAACAACCAATCAGGCGTAGAATTAGATTTATATCTCCTTCGACGTGAGTATCAGATGGAATGGGGTACAACTCACCTCATCTTGGCACACATGGTGCACTTGAGCATAATCATAAAAAATTTTAAATCTCCCCCTTCTTGTGTGGCTAGGAATCTGATCATATTTTAGGACTCCATCATTTAGTGGACATCTATATGCAATAACATTGAAGGACTGTATCATTTAGACCCTCACTAAAAGCTATTGAAACCCACCCTTACTATACACCTTAAGTTATTGATAGAACATTCCCATGGGATTATTTTGATGGATAGACTCAAGATACTCCATGTGCAGGAAGAGAAATCTTATTAGTATCCAAGAAGACATTTTTACAAGCTCAAAATGGTATTAGGCCACGGAACAAACAATTATGCAGAAATATACAGTCTCGCACACCTACTCATTTTTGCACTTGAGAAAAACTGTAACAGAAATATTGTCATCAAATGGTTCAAATCTACATCTCATTGTCACTAGAACAAACTCATAGGTTTAATGAGGTCACTACACTAAAATCACTCTTTGATTTTATTGTAAAGGAACAAGATTTCTGAAAGCCTATCCAAGGAATCCACTAAGAAAACTTGAGAAGTGCATAATTAAAAACAACAGGATTAAGAATTGTATGAATTCTAGCACAGGTAAAAGTGCCCAATGATTTACAGTGATCTTGGGCATGCTAGTTTTATTTTGATAGATACTTTTGACTCATATGATGTTTTATCATATTTATATTGTTTTTTATGTAAATATTTATGATTATTTTTATGTATGAGCTTTGATGTGACTCTCCACAAGATATTCCCATAATCATTATGCAGATGGTGTAACATGTAATTTTCTTTCTTGGTAATGGAAATTAAGTTTTTTTTATTTTTTTTTCTCTGAGAGAAAAAGAAAAGAAAATTATTGGTTAATTTTAACTTCAAATAAAAAATATAAAAATATTAGAATCATTGCAGAATATTGACAATTATAAACGTTTCTTAATTTTTGACACTGTGGATGGCATATGAAACGTCCATTGAACAGGCAGAGTTATCCACCAGTGATATCTTATGAGTAAAACATTGTTTGTTTGACCAGGATCAGCCTTCAAGTCCTGGGAATGATTCAGGCTTCAAAGTTTGTCGAGATATGGCTTCCCCATATTATGAAGACGGATATAAGTGGACGAAGTACGGGAAAAAGTCGGTTAAAGGCAGCAGTTATATTCGCCACTATTTCAAATGTGCATACTCAGACTGTCAGATGAAAAAGAGAATAGTATGCTTTCAGAATGGGCAAGTGACCAAGATTGAATATGAAGGAGATGTTCATGAACATCCAAAGCCACAACAACCTCCTACAATGGCAGTTGGTGGTACCCTTGAAAGTCTCGGAAAACGAAAAATGGATGAACGTTTTGATGCAGTATCATCTCTACAAGGAAAACCCTGCAATCAACTCTTAAAACCCTTCAATCAACTCTTGTCAACCAGTCATCCAAATTTTACTGATGTCGAGTACTCAATGCCAAGGTGAATTTTTAATTTTTTTGACATTCTTTTCATATTTGCATGCATTTATGCGCTATAAAATCGGTACAAAAAATTTATAAATTCATTTTTGGGGTGGTGGTCAAATTACAGGAGTATAGATGTTGTAGAGGAAGAACACGTCCTACAAATAATCTGTGAAGATGATATTCTGGATGATGGATACAGATGGCGGAAATATGGAACCAAATACATCAATAAAAATCCTAATCCAAGGTACGGATATGTTCTTTATATTTATTTCAAATTAATAATGATAGATATTAAGTAACGAATCTTTGAAAATTACTACTCACTAATTTATTTCTTCTTGACTTACACTAATTATTATTTATTTCTTTTTGAAATACAGAAATTATTATAAATGCACAACGGAAAAGTGCTTCGTCAAGAAATATGTCGAAAGGAGTGCACGTAATACAGCAGCACTTATTATAGGGTACCGAGGAAAACATAACCATGAACCACCGAATCCGTAATGGTCCCTTAATAGAACCATCACCTCATTTCAACTCAATTGCATGGACTTGTTATTAAGCTGAAAAGGATGTTATAAGTTTAATGGCTGAAATTAGGGAAGATATTATGTTAATCTGTTTTTAATTTTAATATGGGAAATTAGGGATTATAACAGGCTAGTTTGTTTTTTATTTTTATTTGAACAAAGCTAGGTTTAGGTTTATTGTTATGGAGGTATATTTTTAACTATTTTACTCACTTTATAGGTTTATTATATTTATGTGCATTTATTTTTAAGTAATTTATTTACTTTATGTGTGTTTATTTTCAAGTAATTTATTTACTTTGTAGGTTTATTATTAAATAATATAAAAATTATTATATATTCTTGAAAGATAGGTTGATTTTTTTAAAATAAATTATTGATTATTCTGGTTGTTAAATTTCATATATTAATTATTTGATTTGTTAATAAATTTGACTTATCACTGGTTTATTGACTTTCAAATTACTAATGTATTGAGTTTATTAGAGTATTCCTGGAAAATCACATCATATTTTCAAGGAAGACTCCTCTCATAATCTTGATATGGATCAGAGAAGCCTCAATTCAACAATTTATTGAGTGTTTATCTTTTGAAAAATATGTCTTTTTATTTTGTCTATTAGATAGGAATAATGGGCAATCCAATAGATAGGAATATGGAAAGACACAAAACATACTTACATGGTGTTTACTGTTTTCCATCATCCTACCCTCATTTACAATCACACTATGCATCATTCCACAATTTAAGGACTCAGTTTTTATAATCTTAATACAAGAAATGAAGTCATAATATTTAATATTTCATTTAAAATAGCATCCCATGCAAGCATGAAGAATGGTGATAATTAAGGGTTTCCATCTATTTTTTAACATTTTAAATTTTGGAAAATTTCCCATGCCTAATGGTCTTGTGGATAGTCTTCATTTGTTTTCATGCCCAATGGTGTTAGGGACCGTCTTTATTTGTTTTCATAATTTATATATCAATTTTATATTTTCCCATTATTCAAGAAGAAGTGGAACCCAAATTTGATCTCTAGATTAGAAATTTATAGAGTACCCATTAGTTGATGATAATTACTATTTCTTATTTTCAAATGTTGAGTGAATACTTTCCTTACTTAGTAGTCATCACAGAATCAAGTTTTTTACTATTGTAATCATATTTAAAAATTCATTCACATAAAGTGCACTTGAGTAGCATGTGCACTACTTGTTTTACATGGTTGATGCAACCCAAACCCTAATAGCCAAATCTCTTTGGAATTATTCCACTACTAAGACAAAATTCAAGGCTTCTCAAGCCCCTTTTCTTTTCCATTCTAGACATATTTTTTCCGTCAAGAGTGCTAGTATAGCTATGCCATCATAAGTATCAATTGGTTAAAATTTTCCCCTAAACCTTATACTCATTTTTATGCTTGGCCAACTAAACACCAAAAACTATAGCTCTCTTCTTGGGTTAAACATGCTCCTGCCTTATTTTCTCAACCATAAAATGGATCTAGTAAACCATCATTGCTCTTGCATCAACTATAATGTTTTATCCACATATTTTCATTTAAATTGTCTTGAAACCAAATGCTTCTTGCACACAAATTGACACCATTTTACCCCTCTCAACATCATATTTCATAGGTTAAATTAGTTATTTTATGGGTCATAACAAAATTTCAAGGTGGAAACCTTTTGATACATGAGAAGGATAACATATACAATTTCCAACTACCACAATAAGTGAATTATTTGATACTTAGAAGCAATGTATTTTTAATTTTAGCTCAATTTTTTTTTTTTAGGAAAGGTAATTTCAATGAGAGATCATTTTAGAACATTCCCACTCATGTATCATAGCCAATGTAGTTTGTCCACCCATTCATTCAATTGTTTGAAATTTTTCATTAACAATAAAAATATAATTATATCATTAAAAGTTTCCACAAGATATTCATATTAAAACTTATTAGAAATATATTTCATGGTTATATTTACAAATTAGGATTAACAAAAGAAGTTTTTACACCATGGCATTACTATAGTTATTATCTTCATATGTAAAAGTTCTACATTCTTGTACCCATGTGATGTAATGACTCGAGAACTGCTAACTTTTAGTAGTTTGTTGAGATCATCTTGTAATTTTTTATGAAAGGTATGAAAATCTAATAAAAGGGAGAAATTCCTATGTGATGTGTATTTATTCCTTTCATTGTTCCTATTAAAATATTGTGTGATTGATGCAATGTTTAGATTTTTTTTCCCTATTTCTCTAATTAATATTTTCCAAACATTACAACAATAAATCAATTATTTGAAACAGAAAACTCCAAGAACGTCTAAATGCATTAGGTTTAGAATTTCCTTATACTCATCTCTCATAACTTAAATTTTGTTTCTAAATCTAAAGGATGACACTTGAGTGGGTTTCAAGAGTTCAAGGATCTTGTTAAAAGATTAGATGCTCAAGAAGACAAAAACCCTCAGAACATGTAATGGGGGTGAGCACAACTCTAAGGATTTTGAAGGTTTCCACAACAATGAAGGATTCATGAGGGAGTTAACTATTCCATATAATGTACAAGAGGGAGTTAGAAAGGGAAATAACCAATACGCCATAAGTGCTACTAAGGCCATGATTCATTTCCAAAACTTGACAATGTTTCTTTATGTGACACAACAATCTACATCCATAACTAGTTCCATGATGAGATCTTGGAGGATAAGACACTCACTGAGGCATTTAATAATGTGAACCTAGAAGTGAACCATTTATCCAATAAGAAGGGTTTATTTTTACATTATAATAACACTTGAAAGACCTACAGGGTCTATATTCCAAAGAAATGAAAAGTAGTAGTAAGTAGTGATGTAAAGTTTGAAGATGAATTTACATCTAGAAAGTCCCATAAACCTATCATGATGAAAGAGGATAATGAATGTGAAGCTTTAAAGTTTAATTCAAGGTCATAAGTGATTTCCAAATAAGTAAAACATCATCTAGGAACAAAGGAGGTAGAACCTTTAATTACTTTCAGGAAACATCAATAGTTCATTCAAACATTAAGATATGCTTAGGAGTGTGTTGAGGCTTTGAATATCATATAAATAGAGAGAAAACATATGAATAAGTTTGCATACTACTTGGAATTAGAATGAAACATCATATATTTGGAGCCTTCTATATTTCGAAAGGAGGTATAGCAATATGCATGGTCGAGTAATCTTCCATCAAGAAGAATTATGTTTAGATCATAGTGACATGACTAAAAAGGAAGTCAATATTGAGTTTTAGGTCACTCTACAATATCAAGCTTGCAATAGATGAAAGAACATAAAAGTTCATAGTAAGGTTCATGACATGATGGTTCATGTAGAAAAGAGTGGACTACGAGAAGTCGTCTTTCTAGTCACCAATTGCACTTATAATAGAGAATTTATGGCTTTTCATTCATTTATGGGATACATGATGCATCAAATGGATGTGAAGAAAACCTTATTTAATATGATCATTGAGGAAGAAGGTATATATAGGAACCTTAGGGCTTTGAGGTAAATGGTAAGAATCCATATATATGTAAGATTAAGAAATTTGTGTATGGGAAATAGTTGGGATAAAGAGCATGGCATTTCAAGATAAAAGGGTACTACAAGATATATAATTTAGTAGAAAATAAACAAATTTTATTTTATATCATCTACTTTTGGGATTAGTTTTCTCATTTTGGTGTTGTGTATAGATGACCTTCTTCTTACATGTCCAAAAAATCTCATTGCAATATACCAAGTAGACATGAAAATTGACATTGAGATGAAGAACATTGGTACCATATATTATCCCTTGGGTTTGGTCATTTGGAAATTACTAAGGGACATTTTCCTTGGGTAGGCTGAGTATGTGTTTTATGGAGGAATTTTATCTTATGGCCACACCCATGATTACTAGCATAACGAAGATGACATCTTTAAATTCAAAACTCACGGAACCCTTGTTGCAGAAGTAGTTGATTGGTTCCTTCATCTAATTGGTCAACACAAGGAAAGATACATGTTTTTCATCGAACATCTTGATTAGATTCATTTCGGATCAAACGAAAGAGCATTGAGCATTGAAAAAATGTTAACTTCATAATCCTAAAGCTTATTTGGTTAGATAGATTTCTAGGATCAACAAAGCTATTCTAGAATAATAAAGATAATTCTAGAATTGTTGTTTTCCTATAGGACTTGTTAGTTCCTTATCATAATGATTATCCTTGAGTTTTTTAGCATGAACAAATGGAATTTTGATATGAGGCTACAAAGTTTATATATATGATATGCCTCTCAAGCTTTATGTAATGTGTTTTTATTTATCAATATAATTACATCTCCAAGGACACTTTTGCTAAACATATCATGGTATCGGAGCCACTCTAACAATAGTTTTATACGATGAGAGCATCGTGGTGAGGAGAAGGCCATGATATATTAATGAAAAACAAATGTCTAAAACTGAAGCATAGCTTTCTTCACCAAAAAAAAAATCATCAAGGAAGTAGTTTAGTGATTCAATACAGTTGCTTTAAAATTTGGCAATCTAGATCTATAATATTTTAATATTAACAAAAAATCTTTTGTCTAGAAATAAAAAGAATTTGTAGATATCAAATATATTTTTAAGGAACTATAAAAAGAACACGATAAGAAAAGGGAGGGCATAGAAAAGGCTCTATATTGTGAAATTTCCAACTTCTTATAAATTGGGAATTTTTTTTTTTAAATGAGTTGAAAAATTTTCCCGGATGCTGGTGAACGGGACAGGCAACAGGATGGTGGCGGTAGGAGGAGTAGGAACGTGGAGTACATCCCACGCCACCTTGCCTCACCTGTTGTATGTCTTCAATACACTTGAAAGCTCATTCAATGCCGAGTTAATGTGGCTCGATAATCTACATGGTTCTCTGACTCTCATCCAATGGTGTTCCTCCTTTATAGTTCAGTTCCTTTCATTCAAATGTTAAGGATCCTCGCAAATGCAGTGCTCTGTTGGGTGGATGATTCAGGTTTTCATGTCATTTAGGCTCTCTCAATTCTCCGATAAATTTGTTAACTCACACCCTTCGAGTCTCCTCTTTTTGGAACAGAATTGTTGTGTGCCATACTCTTTTGGCTTCAGGCAACATCACTATCATGAGGCAAAGAATGGGTTATCGGAGTTCATGGTCGTCCCCTACACCACGCTTCTTCCTCCTTAGCGGATACATTCCCTCGCTCTTCTGCTAAAAGGCATCCTACTCCCAGATGAGGTCTTGGTCGTGGCAGGGGACGTAGCGTAGCAATATCAAGCCCGTATCGCACTCATGAGCACTCGGCCCGCTTTCAAATCCCCTGCACGCTAAGCAATCATTCCCTCATTGCCCCTATCATGATTCAGCTAAGTGAGGGCACAGGAGGCATTGTCCCAGCAACTCCAACTACTACTTCATAGTCAGGGGTGGAAGACATGCCAAGCACCTCTCAGAATCTGGGCGAGAAGGATGATCATCCAAAGAGTTCTCATTTACAAGTCAAGCCTGTTGTGGCACGTTCAAATCTTCGAGGTGAAGAGGACCTGCCGAAAGAAGAGGGCCTTTCCTCTGATGACGACGACCTCTCCAGTTTTCGTTGTGAGACTGTGGAACAATTACCTTCCATTGCTCAAGATTGTTGATCAGGTTATCGTTCTCTTTTTGCAGCTATCGTGTCTGTTCAAGGGGTATTGCTCAGTTGGTTTCTTTCTATGTTTAGTTGTTTTCTGTCTATGTTTACAGTTCGAGTCAATAGTATCACCTTTGTTCAGTAGCTTTGGACCTCTAGTGAGTCTGTGTTTTTTCATGGCGGTTTTGGATTAAAGGTTCCGGTTATAGTCTTAGCTCTAGTTGGTCTGGTGCTACTTTCTATGGGTTATTTGTCAAATCTGCCATGTGAGTAAGCCATTTTCTAGGCTAGACCTCTCGAGGCTACCTCCTTGTTGTAGAAAAATAATTTGTACCAATAATAGGAGTAGACTTATTCGAAAGAGAAAAAAAAAATGATTTGAAAAATTTTAGGCCATCTAGTAATTTTATTTTGCCTTATAACCATGGCATTAGAAAGGGGATAAATGATTTCTTTCCTAAATACATGAGTACTACATGTTTAAAACTTGAATAATGGTCAAAATACATTTTCCTCTTCAAATTATTAATCTATGGTAATATAAACTATCCAAATGAAAATTTATTATTGAAGATCTTAGGAATAGCTTCTATTAAACAATCAACCTAATACAATTGGTAGTATCATGAGAAACATTAAGATATATTTTGTATTCGTGAAGTTGAAATCAACACCATTGGTTTCAAAAACCCATAGGAAAAATAGCCAACATCTAATGGCTTTTTGCGAAATAAAACCATACAACTTGGTTAAAATGTCTCTATTGACTTAGAGTTAGGGGGAAGGTTTTTATCCCCACTTTTAAAGATAGACAAGCCTTTGCATCATAGGAAAATTGGTAACTTTCAATATTGATTATTCTTAAAAAAATGATTTAAATAAATAAATGAAAGGTTTAGATATATTTATATTTTTTATCTTTAAATAATCATTTAGATTATATAGGTTGATAGTCATGTTTATTTTCGAATGTGGACTTTTAAAATTCTAATTATATTATTAATAATGAATAGGTGGATTGTATGGATTTAATTATTGTAAATATTTATGGTATATTTTTTTTGTAGTTAAATTTAGAAATTTATTTCAAAGGTAGTTATAAATTAAGTTCAAACAAATTGTTTATAAAATATTTTGACTATGAAATAAGGTATGGGTTTCTATGACAAGTCCTATTGATAAGCCATGGTATTGATCCATTATATTGTAACAAATCTTATTTACACCTTAAAAATCTTCAATATGTTTTCTTATCTCTTTTTCTTTAATGTATATATGTTATGTTGTTAATAACAATAATAATAATAAAGTTATAATGTAGTTAACTTTTTTTTATTTTTTAAACATTGATAATGTGAGATGATGAACTAACTATGTTGATATGTACTATCAATTGATTCCTATCATGTTTTATGTCTCATTTAATTTATGTTACCCTCATAAGTAATTCTACCAATATATATATATATATATATATATAATTCATCAAAGACACATTATATTACTAAGTAGATAAAGAGTACAAAATGACAGCTCGTGTGCATAGGTTGAAATGATACGAGCTAGAGAAAAATATTGTCTTCAACACACTCTTGTTCAAGCAAACAATCACACTTTTTTTTTGTGATATCGCTTATAAAGTTCAAAAAATTGACCTTTCCTATTACTACTATTGGTAGGTCTCTCTACCTGAAAATCTTGCTAACTATATTTTGCAGAACTTGACTTAACAAAAGAAGCACTATATTTGCTATATATGTGTCAGTGTCGGACCCACCAACATGTTAGGGGATCTCCCCAGTAACGATTCCCAACTAGACCTCAGATCATTTGGTGTAGGAGTCACAGCAGTGGGTCGTATGGTATCGCCTTTATCGCACTTATGGATAGAGGAAAGTAAGATGTTCTTGTTGGTAGCAAGGGTGTGACATATACAACAAGGAAAGAAAGGTGCATGAACGATTCTAACACATGGAAAGTTGTATGAGTATGCCCCTTAGAAACCTGTGAAAGAATAGGGCCTCGAAGAGAACACACGAGTGAAGATACATCACAAACTAGAAAGAAACTTAGCTAACAATCCAAAGTGGTTGTTAAACCAACAACATATTTGAGTAATATTCATACATACTTATATAGAAAGAGTCCATACATTCATGCGTACGCAAGCAATACATATATCATTAGAGTAACCAAGATAGATGAGATACAATAACAACATATGCATGAAACATTATGGGTGTATTATATTAAGAAATGAAAGTTCCAATGATACAGTATAACCATGACTGGCCACTAGCCCCGATAGCAAAACATTACAGTCACTGCCGCCGTATCCTTTAATTATTTTCCGGAAACATCAATAGTTCATTCAAACATTAAGGTATGCTTAGGAGTGTGTTGAGGCTTCGAATATCACATAAATAGAGAGAAAACATATGAATAATTTTGCATACTACTTGGAATTAGAGTAAAACATCATATATTTGGAGCCTTCTAGATTTCGAAAGGAGGTATAGCAATATGCATGGTGGAGCAATCCTCCATCAAGAAGAATTATGTTTCGAACATAGTGACATGACTGAAAAGGAAGTCAATATTGAGTTTTAGGTCACTCCACAATATCAAGCTTGCAATAGATGAAAGCATTTAAAATTTCATAATAAGGTTCATGACATGATGGTTCACATAGAAAGGAATGGACTACCAAAAGTCTTCTTTCTAGTCATGAATTGCACTTATAATAGAGAATTGATGGCTTTTCATTCATTTATGGGATAGATGATGCATCAAATGGATGTGAAGAAAACCTTATTTAATATGATCATTGAGGAAGAAGGTACATATAGGAACCTTAGGGCTTTGAGGTAAATGGTAAGAATCCATATATATGTAAGATTAAGAAATTTTTGTATGGGAAATAGTTGGGATAAAGAGCATGGCATTTCAAGATAAAAGGATACTACAAGATACAAAATTCAGTAGAAAATAAACAAATTTTATATTATATTATCTACCTTTGGGATTAGTTTTCTCATTTTGGTGTTGTGTATAGATGATTTGCTTCTTACATGTCCAAAAAATCTCATTGCAATATACCAAGTAGACATGAAAATTGACATCGAGATGAAGAACATTGGTACCATATATTATCCCTTGGGTTTGGTCATTTGGAAATGACCAAGGGATATTTTCGTTGGGTAGGCTGAGTATGTGTTTTATGGAGGAATTTTATCTTATGGCCACACCCATGATCACTAGTATAATGAAGGTGACATCTTTAAATTCAAAACTCACGGAACCCTTGTTGCACAAGTAGTTCATTGGTTCCTTCATCTAATTGGTCAACACAAGGAAAGATACATGTTTTCATTAAACATCTTGATTAGATTCATTTTGGAGCAAACGAAAGAGCATTGAGGAATCAAAAAATGTTAACTTCATAATCCTAAAGCTTATTTGGTTAGATAGTTTTCTAGAATCAACAAAGCTATTCTAGAATAATAAAGATAATTCTAGAATTGTTGTTTTCCTATAGGACTTGTTAGTTCCTTATCATAATGATTATCCTTGAGTTTTTTATCATGAACATGTGGAATTTTGATATGAGGCTACAAATTTTATATATATGATATGCGTCTCAAGCTTTATGTAATGCGTTTTTATTTATCAATATAATTACATCTCCAAGGACACTTTGTCTAAACGTATCATGGTATCAGAGCCACTCTAACGATAGTTTTATACGATGAGAGCATCATGCTATGGAGAAGGCCATGATATATTAATGAAAAACAAATTTCTAAAACTTAAGCATAGTTTTCTTCACCAAAAAAAATCATCAAGGAAGTACTTTATTGATTCAATACAGTTGCTTTAAAGTTTGGCAATCTAGATCTATAATATCTTAATATTAAAAAAAAATCTTTTGTGTAGAAATAAAAGGAATTTGTAGTTCTCAAATATATTTTTAAAGAACTATAAAAAGCCCACGATAAGAAGAGGGAGGGCATAGAAAAGGCTCTATATTGTGAAATTTCCAACTTCTTATGAATTGGGATTTTTTTTTTTAAATGAGTTGAAAACGTTTCCCGGATGCGGGTGAACGGGACAAGTAACGGGACAGTGGTGGCGGGAGGAGTAGGCACGTGGAGTACGTCCTACGCCACCTAGCCTCACCTGTTGTATGTGTTCAATACACCTGAAATCTCATTCAAGGTCGAGTTAATGTGGCTCGATAATCTACACGGGTTCTCGAGCTCTAATCTGATGGCGTTCCTCCTTTACAGTTTAATTCCTTTCATTCGCATGTTAAGCCTTATCGCAAATGGAGTGCTCTGTTGGGTGGATGATTCAGGTTTTCATGGTGTTCAAGCTCGTGGAGTAGCTTCTAATGATTTTTTGCAAAATAAAACCATACAACTTGGTTAAAATGTCTCTATTCACTTAGAGTTAGGGGGAATGTTTTTATCCCCACTTTTAAAGATAGACAAGCCTTTGCATCATAGGAAAATTGGTAACTTTCAATATTGATTATTCTTAAAAAATGATTTAAATCAATAAATTAAAGGTTTAGATATCTTTATATTTTTTTATCTTTAAATAATCATTTAAATTATATAGGTTGATAGTCATGTTTATTTTCGGATAGGGACTTTTAAAATTCTAATTATATTATTAATAATGAATAGGTGGATTGTATGGATTTAATTATTGTAAATATTTATGGTATATTTTTAGTAGTAGTTAAAGTTAGAAATTTATTTCAAAGGTAGTTATAAATTAATTTCAGACAAAATGTTTATAAAATATTTTGACTCTGAAATAAGGTATGGGTTTCTATGACAAGTCCTATTGATAAGCCATTGTATTGATCCATTATATTGTAAGAAATCTTATTTACACCTTAAAAATCTTCAATATGTTTTCTTATCTCTTTTTCTTTAATGTATATATGTTATGTTGTTAATAACAATAATAATAATACAGTTATAGTTTAGTTAACTTTTTTTATTTTTTAAACATTGATAATGTGAGATGATGAACTAACTATGTTGATATGTATTATCAATTGATTCCTATCATTTTTTATGTCTCATTTAATTTATGTTACCCTCATAAGTAATTCTACCAATATATATATATATATTACTTAGTAAATAAAGAGTACAAAATGACAACTCCTGTGCGTAGATTGAAAATGATACGAGCTAAAGAAAAATATTGTCTTGAACACAATCTTGTTCAAGCAAACCATCACATTTTTTTGTGTGTGATATCTCTTATAAAGTTCAAAAATTTGACCTTTCCTATTACTACTATTGGTAGGTCTCTCTATCTGAAAATCGTTTTAACTATATTTTGCACAACTTGACTTAACAAAAAACCACTATATTCGATATATAAGTGTCGGTGTTGGACCCACCAACATGTTAGGAGATCTCCCTGATAACGAGTCCTAACTAGACCTCAGATCATTTGGTGTAGGAGTCCCAGCAAATGGTCGTATGGTATCACATTTATCGTAGTTATGGATAGAGGAAAGTAAGATGTTCTTGTTGGTAGCAAGGGTGTGACATGTGCAACAAGGCAAGAAAGGTGCATGAATGATTCTAACACATGGAAAGTTGTATGAGTACGGCCCTTGGAAACCTGTGAAAGAACATGGCTTGGAAGAGAACACACGAGTGAAGATACATCAAAAACTGGAAAGAAAGTTAGTTAACAATCCAAAGTGGTGGTTAAACAAACAACATATTTGAGTAAGATTCATACATACTTATATAGAAAGAGTCCAAACATGCATGCGTAAGAAAGCAATACATATATCATTAGAGTAACCAAGATAAATGAGATACAATAACAAAATATGCATGAAACATGATGGGTGTATTATATTAAGAAATGAAAGTTCCAATCATATAGTATAACCATGACCAGCCACGAGCCCCGATAGCATAACATTACAGTCACTACCACCATCTCTTCCAAAGAGATGTATTAGCTCTACACTGTGGAAAATATAAGGCTCGTTATAATACTCTCCAAGATTTCTCTGAGATACTCCTATCGGAAGCTTGGTTGACCAAAAGCCCTTACAATGAGTTATGAGGTACTATACATAGCAAAGGGGGGGGTGACCCTTGAAATTCCCCTTTGTGACTATTCACCTACCCTCGTGACTCTACAGCTACTTTATGACTCTTACATTCAACTATTGACACTTGGACTTCCACTTTAGACGATGTTACATCCAATCTACACATCTACCCATGTGAGACAAAATATGCTTCAGAAATCCATGTAAACTATCAAAAACACTCACATAGTTGTGGTAAGACCAACTGTTTGACATCCTTGGATGATTGATGCTGGAAAAATGATGCCAAGCTTGGTTGTCCGTGATAGTTTCCATGTGCTCAATGGTGACATCTTGCTGAAAGTGAACTCTTGCCTATGCTGTTATAGCTCCTCTCTCCAACTTGTCTAATAATGTGCACATTATTGTCTTGAGTATAACTAGACCAACAACATACTAATGCATAGTGTGTGTGATGATCTCTGAGTGTGTGCTAGTGATCATGCAGATCAACTTGTTAAAATACATGTTCATCTCCAGCGAGACTTGCTTGTTGTCTTTTCCTCGGTAAGTGTTCCAAATGACTGTGATTGCATGCATGTGCATAATAAAATCCATGTTGTTGAGTACCCTTGCATGCGATCGATAATACTTCTCACCCTATCTACTCCATGCTGGCTACTGAATGGATCTATAACCTCTATGGGAACATTCTCATTAGTCTATGCATGTTGCGCCTCTTATTGTACCTATCCCTATTGCAACAACTTCTCTTGTTTGAAACTCCTTTTCTCCTTTTGTCCAATCCTCTTGTGGCATCATTGCCTCGTAGCCTTAGTCTCCAAAGTGTGGTGGCTTCTGCTACTGTTGATGGTGCTTCTCACTCTTAAAGGCCGAAGACATGAAGTTCAACTTTTACAGGTGACAAGTGGTATCATAGCTGATGTTTGGGTTGACGATGAAGTGTTGATCCCACTACACTATCATGACAGGTGTTATCAGAGCCGATTTAGGTGAAGTGCAAGTGAAGGAAGTTGATCTCGCTGTTCCTTCATAATAGGTGATATCAAAATCCAGTTTAGTTTTTAGGGGGAACCTGGTGAAAGGTGAAGAAATCTGAAGGGTGATTCAGGTTTGTAGGAAAGTGGATGGCAAAGATCGTGGAAGGACCTATGGCAAGTGAATCTAGCCATGATGTAGGTTGCGTTTTTCATTACAAAGTGTTGGAACAAATGAGTAGATGGAGTTCTGAATGGGTTTCGATGAAGGCCGAGAATATGACGATTTGAGAAGGCTATTCGATGATAAAAGAAGAACTTGAAGATATCAAGGACGAAAGTGGAAGTACGATGGAAGATGTTGAACTTGGGAAACTTGATAAGGAGATCGAGCAGAATGGTCTTAGTCTTCAATAACTCTTGGATTAGAGAGTTCGACTAAGGAATAAAAGTGCCATGGTGGAGACCAAAGTTAAGAAACTTGAGGAAGAGATGAAGAACTTTCTTGCTAAGAAGGCTTTTGTAATTGAGCAGGATGAGCTTGACTACATTGGTAGACTAGGGGACTACTACCAAAACAATAAGGCAGATGTTTGAAAGCTTAGTACTATTGAAGAAGTCAATGGAAACTTGGTTGATGCATTTGAGGAGAATGCAATGGAGGACAAGCTGGAAGGAAGTCAAGCTGAGCCAGGATCAGGTTGCTTAGAAGAGCCAAGCAAGGAAGTGAAGTGCCTTAAGAGAGTTGTCGAGTTGGAACATAAGCCAATGGACACTTCTAAGGTCGAATTCTTGGGGAAGGTTGCTGATGTGAAATGCAAGATAAAGCCGACAGAAGGATGTAATGCCTTGAAGCTGAGTTTTGTGTAGGTGACCGTGAAAGGAAAGAGATTTGCAGCTTTGGTGGATACGGGAGCTACTCATAGCTTCTTAAGTAGGAAATGAGCAAACACTTTTAGAAAGAAAGTTGAGATGGAGAAAGAGTGGAGTGCTTTCAAAGCAGTCAAATCTACCATGAAAGTTGTCAACGATGTGATGAAGAACACTTAGGTGAGAGTGGGCTCATGGTTTGGAAAGTTGGACTTGAGGATTGTAGACATGGATGATCATTCTATGGTGCTCAGGAAATATTTTATGAAGCTTGCACAAGCCATACCAATGGTGGACCAGGAAATTCTCTTGATCATAGCTAGAAGAAGAACTATGTTAGTTCTGATGAATAGGAGGAGTTACTTGGGGTATAGACCAAGGATGAATTCTATGAATTTGTATCCGAGAGATCTAAATGTGAAGCATGAGGATGTGGAGAAAAGAGGACTTGGTAGTATGACTCAAACAATGATGGAAGAGAATTTGATTGACTTCATTGCGAGAGCGAGGAGGAAGGAAGGAGGTGGGAGATCAATCTTACAAATCATGAAGCACTTGGCAAAGACATCTTCTATTGAAGATCTTCACAATGGAGTTGTATATGAAGAGATTCCAAGTACTTCTTTAGAGGCAGCAGTTGGAGAGGATTATCCAGGCAGAGATGCGGCTCGCATAGTGGAGTCTTGTAGGTATGCTATGGGGATATATGGCTTTCAATTAATGAAAGACAAGCTTGGGAAGCTTGGGTGTACATGTGAGGAGGTTGAGGCTGTTCAAAAATACTTGAGGACACAGTACCAATCTGATACATGGGTGGATGAGAGTCAGGGAGGAAACTTCGTGACCCTCCTTTCTCGATAGACAACCTTGGAGATGGTTTGGTGCAGGGACCTTGACGATAAGGAGGTGATCCCACTGCCACTCGTGACAGGTGGTATCAAAGCTGATGATCGGGTTGATGATGAAGAGCTGATCCCACTGCACTATTGTGACAGGTGGTATGAGAGGTAATGGTGAACGAGGTTCATGATTTGCAGAGAAGCTGATCAAGTAATTAAAAAAATTAATTTCCAAATCTATAAGAAGTAAATTTCACAATATAGAGCCTCTTCTACACCATCCCTCTTCTTATCATGGTCCTTTTATAATTACTTAATAATATATTTTAGATCGACAAATTCTTTTCATTTGTACACAAAATAAATCTTTTGAATTTTAAAATATTATAGATCTAGATTGTGAAACTTTAAAGCAACTTTCTTGAATCAATAAAGTACTTCCTTGATGAGTTTTTTTTTGGCTGAAGAAAACTACACCATCCCTCTTCTTATCATGGTCCTTTTACAATTACTTAAGAATGTATTTTAGATCTTCAAATTCTTTTCATTTATACACAAAATAAATCTTTTGAATATTAAAATATTATAGATCTAGATTGCAAAACTTTAAAACAACTTTCTTGAATCAGTAAAGCACTTCCTTGATGAATTTTTTTTTTTGGGTGAAGAAAACTATGGTTAATTTTTAGGCACTTGTTTTCCATTAATGTATCATTCCCTTCTCCTCACCACTATACTTTGATCCTACAATACTATCTTTACAGTAACTCTCACACCATGATATGTTTAGCAAAAGTGTCCTTAGACATGTAATTATATTGATAAAGAAAACACATTATATAAAGCTTAAGAGGCATATCAAATATTTAAATTATCTATCCTCATATCAACATGCCATGTTTTGGTGCTAAAAACCTCAAACATAATCACTATGATAAGGAACTAACAAGTCCTATATATCTTCTAGGGAATAAAAAAAATATAGAATTATCTTTATTATTCTAGAAAAATATATTCTAGAATAACTTTGTTGATTCTAGAAAACTATCTAACCAAATAAACTTTAGGATTATGAGGTTAACATTTTTCCACTACTTGATGCTCTTTCCTTCGCTCCAAAATGAATCTAATCAAGATGTTCATTGAAAAACATATACCTCACCTTGTTTTGACCAAATAGACAAAGGAACCAATCAACTACTTAGATAGTTCAACTTTGGCATATTCTCTATTCTAAAACTATTCCATCAAGTAATTTTGACCATTCAATTTATAGTTATAATGATCGCATTTATTTGCAAGGTGTTCTACTAGTTGTACAAAGTTGTGTTAATGATGGCCAAGTTATTGTTCCTATGGGTTTTGGAAACCAATGGCATTGTTTTCAACTTCATGAATGTGAATTATATCTTAACATTTCTCATGATACTACCAATGGTATTAGGTTGAGTGTTTACTAGAGGCTATTCCTAAGATCTTCAATAAGGTATTTTCATTTGGGTAGTTTATATTATTGTAGATTAATAATTTGTCGAGGAAAAAGTATTTATACCCTTATTCAAGTTTTAAACATGATTGTTACATGTATTTAGGAAGA
The DNA here is from genome assembly GCA_000404065.3 of Pinus taeda. Taxonomy (NCBI): domain Eukaryota; kingdom Viridiplantae; phylum Streptophyta; class Pinopsida; order Pinales; family Pinaceae; genus Pinus; species Pinus taeda. Next base: position 22,926 of record APFE030390011.1, read on the forward strand.
AATCATTTATCCCCTTTCTAGTGCCATGGTGGAAAGGAAAATAAAACTACTAGATGGCCTAAACTTTTCCAAGTCATTAAAAAACATTAATTTCCAAATCTATAATTGGGAAATTTCACAATACATAGCCTTTTCTACACCCTCCCTCTTCGTGGTATTTTTATAATTTCTTAAAAATATATTTTAGATCTACAAATTATTTTCATTTGTACACAAAATCAATATTTTGAATATTAAAATATTATAGATCTAGATTGCCAAACTTTAAAGCAACTTTCTTGAATCAATAAAGTGCTTCCTTGATGATTTTTTTTTTTGGTGAAGAAAACTATGCTTAAGTTTTAGACATTTGTTTTCCATTAATATATCATGGACTCCTCCTCACCACGATACTCTCATCCTACAAAACTATCTTTACAATGGCTTAAATACCATGATATGTTTAGCAAAAGTGTCCTTAAAAATGTAATTATATTGATAAGGAAAAACACATTATATAAAGCTTGAGAGTTATAGCATATATATAAATTCTCTAGCCTCATATCAACATGCCATGTGTCCATGCTAAAAAAATGAAAGATAATCACTATGATAAGGAACTAGCAAGTCCTATATATATTCTAGGGAATACAAAAATTCTAGAATTAACTTTATTATTCTAGAAAAATATATTCTCGAATAACTTTGTTGATCCTAGAAAACTATCTAGCTAACTAATCTTTAGGATTATGAAGTTAACATTTTTTCAGTGCTCAATGCTCTTTCCTTCGCTCCAAAATGAATTTAAACAAGATGTTCATTGAAAAACATATATCTTGCCTTGTGTTGACCAAATAGATGAAGGAACCAATCAACTACTTATATAGTTCAACTTAGGAATATTCTCTATTCTAAAAATATTCCATCGAGTGATTTATGACCATTAAATTTATAATTATATTTATGGCAGTTATTTGCAAGGTGTTCTACTAGTTGTACAAAGTTGTGTTAATGATGGCAGAGCTATTGTCCTCTAGATTTTCGAAACCAACAGTGTTGATTTCAACTTCATGGATACAAATTATAACTTAACGTTTCTCACGATACTACCAATGGTAATAGGTTGAGTTTTTAATAGAAGCTATTCCTAAGATCTTCGATAAGAAATGTTCATTTTGATAGTTAATATTAATGTAGATTAATAATTTGACTAGGAAAAAGTATTTCGACCCTTATTCAAGTTGTAAACATGAGTAGTACATGTATTTAGGAAATAAATCATTTATCCCCTTTCTAGAGCCATGGTTATAAGGGAGAATAAAATTACTAGATGGCCTAAACTTTTTCAAGCCATTTAAAAAAAAATTAATTTCCCAATTTATAAGAAGTGGGAAATTTCACAATATGGAGCATTTTCTATGTCCTCCCTCTTCTTGTCGTAGTATTTTTATAATTTCTTAAAAATATATTTGAGATCTACAAATTCTTTTCACTTTTACACAAAATATTTTTTTTAATATTAAAATATTATAGATCTAGATTGGCAACTTTAAAGCAACTGTATTGAATCAATAAAGTACTTGATAATAAAAAAAAATGTTGAAGAAAACTATGCTTAAGTTTTAGACATTTGTTTTTCATTAATATATCGTGCCGTTCTCCTCGACACGATACTTTCATCCTATAGAACTGTCATTAGAGTGGTTCTCATACCACGATATGTTTAGCAAAAGTGTCCTTGGAGATGTAATTATATTGATAAAGAAAAACACATTACATAAAGCTTGAGAGGCATAGCATATATATGAACTTTTTAGCCTCATATCAACATGCCATGTGTTCATGCTAAAAAAACTCAAGGATAATCACTATGATAAGGAACTCACAAGTCCTATAGCAATACAACAATTCTATAATTATCTTTATTATTCTAGAAAAATATATTCTAGAATAGCTTTGTTGATCCTAGAAAACTATCTAACCAAATAAACTTTAGGATTATGAAGTTAACATTTTTTGAGTCCTCAATGCTCTTTCCTTTGCTCTAAAAAGAATCTAATCAAGATGTTCATTGAAAAACATATATCTCTCCTTGTATTGACCAAATAGATGAAGGAACCAATCAACTACTTGTGCAACAAGGGTTCCATGAGTTTTGAATTTAAAGATGTCACTTTTGTTATATTAGTGATCATAGATGTGGCCATAAGATAAAATTCCTCCATAAAATTCCTTCATCTTGAAGTCAATTTTCATGTCTACTTTGTATATTGCAATGAGATTTTTTGGACATGCAAGAAGCAAGTCATCTATACACAACACCAAAATGAGAAAAATAATCTCAAAAGTAGATAATATGATATAAAATTTATTTATTTTCTACTCAATTCTATATCTTGCAATATCCTTTTATCTTGAAATGCCATGCTCTTTATCGCAACTATTTCCCATACAAAAAGTTCTTAATCTTACATATATATGGATTCTTACCATTTACCTCAAAGCCCTAAGGTTCCTATATGTACCTTCTTCCTCAATGATCATATTAAAGAAGGTTTTCTTCACGTCCATTTGATGCATCATTTATTCCATAAATGAATGAAAACCCATAAATTATCTATTATAAGTGCAACTCGTGACTAGAAAGATGACTTCTGGTAGTCCACTCCTTTCTACTTGAACCATCATGTCTTGAACCTTAATATGAGCTTTTATATGTTTTCATCTACTGCAAGCTTGATATTATAGAGTGACCTAAAACTTAATATTGACTTCCTTTTTATCATGTCAATATGTTCGAAACATAATTCTTCTTGATGGAGGATTACTCCTCCACCATGCATATTGCTATACCTCCTTTCGATTTCTAGAAGGCTCCAAATATATGATGTTTTATTTTAATTCCAAGTAGTATTAAAACTTCTTCATATTTTTTCCCTCTATTTATGTGATCCTCGAAGCCTCAACACACTCCTAAGCATACCTTAATGTTTGAATGAAGTATTGATGTTTCCTGAAAATAATTAAAGGATCTGTCTCCTGATTTGTTCCTCAATGATGTTTTACTTATTTGGAAATCACTAGTGGCCTTGAATTAAACTTTAAAGCTTCACATTCATTATTCTCTTTCATCATGATAGATTTATGGGACTTTCTAGATGTAAATTCATCTTCAAACTTTACATCACTACTTACTACTACTTTTCATTTCTTTGGAATATAGACCTTGTAGGTCTTTCAAGTGCTATTATAATGTACAAGTAGACCCTTCCTAATGGATAATTCCAACTTGATACTATTTTCTATTGTTACATGGTATTAAAAGGACAACCAAATATTTAGAAATGGTTCACTTCTAGCTTCACATTAATAAATGCTTTAGTAAGTGTCTTATCCTCCAAGACCTCATCATGGAACTAGTTATGGATGTAGATTGTTGTGTCACATAAAGAAACATTGTGAGGTTTTGGTAATGAATCATGGCTTTACTAGCACTTATGATGGTTAACTCCCTCATGAATCCTTAGTTCTTGTCAAAAACCTCAAAATCCTTAGAGTTGTCCTCGCCACCATTACATGTTCTCAAGTTTTTGGTCTTCTTGAGCATCTAATCTTTTAACAAGATCTTTGAACTCTTGAAACCCACTAAAGTGTCAAACTTTAGATTTAGAAACTAAATTCAAGTTATGAGAGATGACTATAAGGAAATTCTAAACCTAATGCATTTAGACGTTCTTAGAGTTTTTGTTTCTAATAATTGATTTATTGTTGTAATTTTTTCAAAATATTAATTAGAGAAATAGAAAAAAAAATCTAAACATTGCATCAACCACACAATAGTTGAATAGTAACAATGAAAGAAATAAAATACACATCACATAGGAATTTCTCTTTTTTATTAGATTTTCATTCCTTTCCTAAAAAATTACAAGATGATCTCTAAGCCATACTAAAAATTAATTAGTAGTTTTGGAGTCATTACATCACATGGATACAAGAATGTAGAACTTTTACATATGAAGATAATAACTATAGTAATGCCATGGTGTAAAAACTTCTTTTCTGAACCCTAATTTGTAAATATAACCATGAAATATATTTCTAATAAGTTTTAATATATCTTGTGAAAACTTTTAATGATATAACTATATTTTTATTGTTAATGAAAAATTTCAAACAATTGATTGAATGGGTTGAGAAACTAAATTGGCTATGATACATGAGTGCGAATGTTCGAAAATGATTTCTGGTTGAAATTACCTTTCCTAAAATTCTTTCTTGAGCTAAAATTAAAAATACATTGTTTCTAATTCACTTATTGGGGTAGTTGGAAATAGTATATGTTATCCTTTTCAGGAATCAAAAAGCTTCCACCTTGAAATTTTGTTATGACCCATGAAATTACTAATTTATCCTATGAAATATGATGGTGAGAGAGGTAAAAATAGTGTCAATTTGTGTAATTTGACAACCACCCCACAAATGAATTTATAAATTATTGGGGTAGTTGGAAATAGTTGGAAATCACTTATTGGGGTAGTTGGAAATAGTATATGTTATCCTTTTCAGGAATAAAAAAGCTTCCACCTTGAAATTTTGTTATGACCCATAAAATTACTAATTTATCCTATGAAATATGATGGTGAGAGAGGTAAAAATAGTGTCAATTTGTGTAATTTGACCACCACCCCACAAATGAATTTATAAAATTTTTGTACCCATTTTATAGCACATAAATGCATGCAAATATCAAAAAAAGTAAAAATATATTTAAAAATTCACTCGGGCATTGAGTACTCGACATGAGTAAAATTTGGATCACTGGTTGACAAGAGTTGATTGCAGGGACTTTCAAGGGTACCACCAACTGCCATTCTCGGAGGTTGTTGTGGCTTTGGATGTTCATGAACATCTCCTTCATATATTCACTTGCCCATTCTGAAAACATACTATTCCCTTTTTCATCTCACAGTGTGAGTATGCACATTTGAAATAGTGGTGAATGTAACTGCTGCGAATGTCACTGCTGTATGGCGAAGCCATATCTCGACAAAATTTGAACCCTAAATCATTCCCAAGAATTGAATGCTGATCCTGGTCACACGAACATTATTTTACTAATAAGATATCACTAGTGAACATTATTTTACTCATAAGATATGACTAGTGGGTGACACTAGCTCTTCAATGGACGATTCATATGCCATCCACATTGTCAAAAATTAAAAATTAAGAAACGTTTATAATGGTCAATAAGTTGATTTTACAATGATTCTAATCATTTTATATTTTTTATTTGAAGTTAAAATTAACTTGTGATCTTAATTTCTATTAAAAAAAAAATTACATGTTGTATCATCTATATAATATTATTTATTTGAAGTTAAAATTAACTTGTGATCCTAATTTCTATTAAAAAAAGAAAATTACATGTTGTATCATCTATATAATGATTATGGGAATATCTTGTTGACATTCACCTCAATTCATATATAAAAAATATTAAAGATTGGAAGTTTGAACAAATAAAATTGGATTTCAAAGATTTCTCTTCAACAAACTTTCCTCTCAAGAATTCCTTCACAAATATTATAAATAGCACATTGCAAAATGTTATTTTACAAAATTTAAAATCTTAAAAATAGATTCAAACCCTTAATTATCTTGCATGGGATGTTATTTTAAATTAAATATTAAATATTGTGACTTCATTTCTTGTATTTAGATTATAAAAATGAAGTTCTTAAATTGTGGAATCATGCATAGCTAGATTGTAAATGAGGGTAGGATGATGGAAAATAGTAAGCACAATATAAGTATGTTTTGTGTCTTTCCATATTACTATCTATTGAATTGTCCATTATTCCTATCTAATAGACAAAATAAGAAGGTCAAAAGATAAACTCTCAATAAATTGTTGAATTGAGGCTTCTATGATCCATATCAAGTTTATGAAAGCAATCTTCTTAAAAATATGATGTAATTTTAGCATAATACTCCTCTAATAAACTCAAAAAATTATTAATTTTGAAGTCAATAAACCATTGTTAACCCAAATTTATTAACAAAGAAACTAATTAATATATAAAATTAAATAACTAGAATAATCAATAATTTATTTTAAAAAA
>APFE030390022.1:7914-19042 GCA_000404065.3 Pinus taeda
TTTTATAAAATATTTAACTACTAAAATATTAGCAATAAAAATCTTTAATGCAACTATATTTATCAATTAATAATAACATTGATCGATAAGAATCCAAAAATAGCTTCTACTCTATGAAAATTTTTATGAAAACAAATCAATTAAATAGCAATAAAGGTAAAGACTAGGTTACGTGAGAAATATTTACCTTTTATTATCCTTGCATTTAAAAAGCATTTTTCTTAACCTCTTGATTCAAATTATGCTTGATTTGAGATATATAATATAAGATAATTAGATCAGTGTCTCGATTATTATCATCATCATGATTGGTTAACTGTGAATGTCTTCCCCCAAGCGTATTAAATAACTTACATAACTTATAATTAATGTTGTTTAATGTACGAGTAAACTACTAAATATTAAGCTTATTTTTATTAATTTTAATGATTAATAAATAGTTGATATTTAACTAGTAATTTGTCACAATAAATTTGATAAAATAAAATAAATATAAAGATTAATCATAACCTTAACTATTTGCTTATGCTAATCTAATTTAGCATGATACATATAACATCAAGATCTTAATCCAATAACCCTAATCATAAATTACTAGCATATAACAACAAGTTATACATCATGCTCATCAACAACATACAACCTAATCATTAGGATAACTATCATATAACAACAAGAAGTTATATATCATGTTCATCAACAACATATAACCTATTCATCAAGCTAACTATCATATAACAAAAACAAGTTAACCTATAACATATTCATGAACAACATATAACATAATCATCTATTCAACTAACATAAAACAATCAACAACAATGCATACAACCACAAGTTGCTATAATTCATGACTATTTGACACATGCGCATATAACTACACTAATTAACTAGCATCTATCATGTATGTAACCATAACATAAATATAATGAAAGTTATACACATAACCATAATTCATATAACAATCCTTAACCTACATACCCGCATGCCCAACATACAAACGTGTATCACGATGTGCTCTTTCCTCGGGGTCCAATGCTGCAACTTCACTTTAATGATTTGCATCTCCTACTTTAGCTCATTCAACATATTAGCATCATAACATACCAATAACATCCTGGTGACCTAATTTTATACAATGACATCACAATGCATGTAAAAACTACTATACATGCATGACCATAACCATGACAATGCATAAATAATAACATATAGATACTAAAATGCATAACAAGTGCATACACAACCATACACTCATAATGACTCATTCCACAGGAACACCATCAACCTTCACATGGTGACATCCCTACAACCATGATCAACACCGTGAAAGTGCAACAAGCACATGTGCTACAAGCATAAGGAAGACATATGCAACCAACATGAATGCCTGACTAACACACAATACATCCAATCTAAGGGGTGAACCATGCTCTGATACCACTCTGTGATATGACTCAAATAGAGAAAACCCACTCTCATACCACTATGTAACACCCTCCTCCCACATCTACCCAAGTAATTGGCTAATTGCGGTAAACAGGTGACGAGAAGTTACTATGATATGATTCGACCTCCTAAGTTAGGTTAAGGAAGTGGAACCGATGGAAACAAACCATACAGACATTCAACATTAGCATTATGACCTTTAGTAACCAATCCAACCTTTCTGCCAACTAGCCCTTGGGCCCCACTAAGATTTTGGATCGCTTCACCTCTGGAAGCTCTCATGCTATGGGCATGCCAATGTCCAAGGACCTTTGGATGCTATCATAGGCCTGCAAGACACTATCTAGGGACTATTTTTCCCAGTTCTATGTCAGCGTCCCTAGGATTTAAGCCACATTCTCAGGCCCAAAGCCCAAGTCGTTGCCCAAAAGTAAATGACACCTTTCGAATAGTAAGATAACATGGAAATAAAAGTACTAATGCAATTACTTGAATAATACCTTGAATGGACCCCTACTAGCCATGATAGACATTTCATTAAACATATCATGAATATGTAATATACAAGTGTAAATAACATGTCTAAGCATAGGGGTCTCTTATGTATCTAAGATTCACTATGAGACATTATTTCCTTGTAATTTTAGCTACAATTTCATCCATTAGGCCATAGATACATTATTTATTCATATACAAGTAGAAACATGATGGGAGCCATACATAGCCACCGACATAATACATATTCATAACCAACATAATAGCAACATAAATACCAATGAAATAACATCCATATGATCCACATATAAACTAATATAATACTCATAGAAATACAAGGAGAAATAACCTCATATTGATGATGCAAAATCCAAACATGTAATCGAACTTCCACGTTCCACCCAACCGTAGAATGGCTGAGTCAAATATCTCTTCATCCATTCACCATCGGGCCATATTCCAAGCATGAATGTGGGATCTCATAGAAAATATCCATAAAAAACCATCTAGGGATTCTAGAGTCCATCCACCTCAACTCATCAAATAGTGATTTCACCTCACGGTCAGACATCACAAAACGATCATCAGATTGGTCTTTATCCAAACCTTCTAGAGAATTTTCTCCAACGGAGGCTTCCAGGACTAGTAACTAAACCCACGGTTATTGTTGAGCTTCAAGATAGTTTATCCAACAAAGGCTTCCAGGACTAGTAACTAAACCCAAGTTGTTACAAGGTTTCCATAGAATTTGTCCAAGCAAGGATTCTAGGAACTAATAAATCAACCCAAGTTAAGGAAACATAAGAACCAACCAATAAACAAAGAAAATAAATGCATAATACCATGACTATCTAGGAAATGTCAAGGCTAGGAAATCCACTATCAATCCTGGTAATCCTCCATGCCAATGAAAAATCATATCCAACAAACAACATGTATATGCCATGCATGTCAAAACTAGTGAGGAAAACATACATGCAACTCGGTACTTGCAAGAGAAACACTTTGTAGCAGTTCATCTTGATGTCTTCTTATGTCTTCCTATTATTTCCTTACCTTCTTACTCCAAAAATCCAAGTATGCCACACCCTCCAAGAGTGCTCAAAGAAAACTCTAAGTAACCAAGAGTATGATAGAGAGAGAATAATGAGATAGCTCCAAAAATGAACTGACAAGAGGTTACACTAACCAAGATTGCCCACTCATCCTTAGAATCATTTTTATTAATGAGGCCTCTATTCTCTTCATTTTCCATTATTTTCCTTCATTTGCCTCCTCACATACAACCTATGACCTTTCACCTTTATTTTCTTTGAATTTCCATTATTTTCACAAATAAATATGAAATAATGCCTCTTGCCTTCCCAAAGCCTTTGCCATTTCATTTTCCAATTTCCTTAGCCATAATAAACCAAATGAACTCCCACTCTAGGACATCTTGCCCACCATTTAGCTTGGAATATGAGTCCCATCACCATGGCCTTATATATTTTTAGATGAACTTTTAACCAGGGTTGTTACATAACCCTCCCTTTTGGGCAACACCATCCTCGGTGTTCAATGACACCTATAACCAAAAATATTGTTGAAAATGAAACATACTTCCCATGGAGCTTTACAATAGAACTCATTGTAGTATTTACAATGACCATATGCTAGAACAAGACAAACATATTGTTTATTGGAGCTTTATTACACTACTCATTATGATATTTACAACAATAACTACATATACACACATACACATTTGCTTCAACCAACAAATAATCATATTGTCTATCAATCTTTATAAATCCATCTCGATACAATATTTATGATAATACATACATATACACATATGCACATTTTCTCAACAAGAAAATAAAATGATATGATGTCTGCATCCACAATAAGGGAATTCAGAGGCTCACACATCCACCCTCAAAGTAATACTAGGATTCACCTCCTTCCCAGGAAGTCCAGAATCCACTGTCAAAGAAAAATTTGCATCAAATTTTCATCGATATGATCCTGTGCCACTTGTCCTCTTAGCGAACAGTTACCATCTCATTGTTCTATGGCACACTCCCAACGTGCAGTTTATTCCATTTGGCAATGCTAATGACCAAAATAAATCCATCCCTAACCTTCCCTTCTCTGCTACATAGTCCCTTGGGCAATCCAGTCACCCGCTTTTGTGCAATCACTCACCTTCCAAGTTCCACTAGCACCCCCATCCCAAGTATTCCATTCCTTGGCAAGGCTTCCTCAGATTGGAAGGCAAAAAAATAAAGCATAGACCTACCTTAAAATCATCATACCTGTCATAACATGCTCATGGAAATTAAGGGACACTATTGGGTACCAGTGTCCCACAATGGCATACTACTACATATTCCAATTCCTTTCACTAACATTGCTAATCCTTGTAGTAATTTTCAACCACCCAATCAAGCAGTTCTTGATTCTTGTACCAAGCATATAACTTACCTTAGAGTTAAAATAAATTTGTAAAATTCACATCATACCTCATTCGTAGCTCGTCAATAAGGTACACTTGCAATCATGTTTGGTTCATATCACAAGTCAAACGAACATCTTTGACCAAATCATCATGGATAAACACAACCATCATAGATCAAAATCATAACTCACATGTAACCATCATAAACTAGAATCATTGATCACATGTAATCATCATAAACCAGAATCATAAATAACATGCATAATTAACGTGAAATAAAATATTGATACTTATCTTTTAAGCAATCCTTAGTTTCAACCTTTTTCCTTATTCTATATGCACACTGGATCAGTTTCCACACCCGACAAAAACCCAGTTCCCTCTCCTCAACCATGTGCACATAAGATAGTGTGGATCACACACATACAACCACACACAATGTACATAACCATGCAATACATGCATCTACACCTGACACAAAACACATACACCTACACCTAATGTAAAACACAACACAATACATACGCCTACACTCGATGTAACCACCACACAATATATACACCTTACCTAGTGTACAACATAATGCATACATACACCTACATCTGATATACAACACAACACATACGTACACCTACACCCAATGTAAAACACAATAAATCCATCTATACCCTATGTACAATGCCAGACAATGCATATACGTATACAAAGTACAACATAACGAATACAAATGTCACAATACCATGACTATATAATGCAAATACATAGTACCACACAATAGCAACACAACATGTACAACACACACAAAATAATACATGTACACTAGTACACCTACACATACACCTACATACACATACACCTGATGTACAACACATGGAAATGACAGTTCAAAACAAATTACTTAAATAAGACCTTGATTGGACCCCTACTAGCCATATACCACACAATAGCAACACAACATGTACAACACACACAAAATAATACATGTACACTAGTACACCTACACATACACCTACATACACATACACCTGATGTACAACACATGGAAATGACAGTTCAAAACAAATTACTTAAATAAGACCTTGATTGGACCCCTACTAGCCATTATAGGCATTTCGTCAATCATATCACAAATGTGTAATCTACATGTGTAAATAACATATCTAAGCATAGGGGTCTCATGCTTATCTCAGATTCGCTATGAGGCATTCTTTCCTTGTCACTTTAGCTGCAGTTTCATCCATTAGGCCATAAATACATTATTCATTCATATACAAGTAAAAACATGACGACATCCATACATAGCCATTGTCATAATACATATTCATAATAAACATAATAACAATAGAAAAAATCGATGAAATCATAGTCATATGATCCACTTATATACCGGTATAATACGCACAGAAATACAAGGAGAAATAACATCATATTGACCACGCAAAATCCAAACCTGGGATGGGAATTCCATGTTTGACCCGACCATAGAATGGTTGAGCCAAATCTCTCTTCAGCCATTCACCCTCCTGCAATATTCCAAGCATGAATGTGGGATCTCATATAGCACATCATTTAAAAACCATCCATGGCTTCTAGAGGCCATCTGCCTCAACCCATCAAACAGTTATTCCACCTCATGCTCGGATATCACAAAACCATATTCAGATTGGTCTTATCCAAACTTTCTAGGGCTTCCAGAGCATTTGTTCCAACTAAGGCTTCCAGGACTAGTAAATCAACCCATTGTTTTCGTTGGGATTCTAGAGTGTTTGTCCAACCAAGGCTTCCAAGACTAGTAACTCAACGCAAGCTGAGGAAACATGAGAACCAAACAAAACAAAACAATGAAATAAACCCACAGTCTCCATGGCTATCGAGGAAATGGAAAGGTTAGGCAATCCACTATCAATTCTAGCCATCCTTCATGCCAATAACAGATGATAACCAATAAACCACATGCATATGCCATGTATGCCAAAACTATTGAGTAAAACATACGTGCAACTCGGTACCTACAAGAAAAACTCGTTGTAGTTACTGATCTCAATGCCATCTTACGCTTTCCTTCTATTCCTTTGCCTTCTTTCTCCAAAAATCAGAGTATTCCACACCCTCCAAGAGTGCTCCAACAAAACTCTAAGTATCCAAGAGTATGAGAGAGAGAAAATAATAAGAGCGTTGCAAAACTGAACTGACAAAAGGTTACAATGACCAAGCCTACACACTATTTCTCGTAATATTTTTTATTAACGAGGCCTCTATTTTCTTCATTTTCCATTATTTTCCTTCATTTTCCTCCTCACATGGAACCTGTGACCTTTCTCCTTCCTTTTCTCCTAATTTCAATTATTTTCATAAATAAATGTCTAATAATTCCTCTTGCCTTTACAAAGTCTTTTCCATTTCCTTTGTCAATTTCCTTAGCCATAATAAACAGAATGAACACCCACAGTAGGAGGTATTACCCACTATTTAGCTTGGAATACACGTTCTATCAATGTGGCCTTATATATTTTTACATGAATTTTTAACTAGGTGTGTTACAATTTAAATAACATATCCATATGAAGTGGTCAATCAATCTGTGCAAAGATGGGTATGCATGAGAGTATAGATGATGACTCATTGTGTGGAGAAGTGTAGATGCTTCGTACTTCTGCATAATGAGTTCCATCCACACTATATTATTAAATGATATAAAGCTTACTTTAATTTAGCTTCATTTTATTTTATTTTAATTAAAATAGATAATAATTATGAACAAAAGTTAAAATGATAAGTCGTTGATAACGAATAAATGAAAAAATTTCAAAAAAGGATGAAATGTAGACTTATAATGAATCTTATAAGTATGAAGCTTGCTTCAGTTTTGTTGTGAATAACAAATATACATTATTTAATACTAAAATATTAGCAAAAAAATCCTTTAGTACCAAGTGCAACGATTTGCACATTGAAAGCTTCCTATGTACCTCTATATATATGCCTAATTTGAAACATATTCAGAAATACAAACACATTCATTATTTAAAATTAAAACATTATCAATAATAAAACATAAGCCTTCAATGCAAAGTGTTGGCATCCACATAATGAAGATTTGAAAGGTTTCTCTACACAATGATTCAATTAAATAGCAATAGCACACATTATTTACAACTAAAATATTATCAATAATATAATGATAGACAATGTTATTTCCAATACAAAATGAGGATTATGTTTCAATGCTAAAATATTAGCAATGAAGGACATCAATGTGAAATGCAAATATCTATAGAATAAAACTTTGAAAGCTTCCTTCGCACTTCCTCATCAACTTTATTTAAAATTAAAATATTATCAATAATATAAGCATAAGCAATGTTATTATCTACACAATGAAAATTTGAAACCTTCTTCTACACAATGAACATTAACAAAGCTTCTACTCAATTTAATGTAGTTTTATAGATAATTTTGTGTGCATCTGTCACAAATTTTACTCAATTGACTACTAATATGTATTATTTATAATTAAAATATGAGCAATAATATTAACAGTTACTGCAAAGTACACATATATTAGAAATATTCAAAAATATGAAAGTAAACAATATTTACAATTAAAATATTAGCACTAATTTATATAGGCCAACTAAAGGAAATTTTAGGGGCTAATTTTCTATACATCTTCCAAAAAAAGTTTAGGCAATTTCCATTTTTTTCTACAAATAATTCCCCCAAGTTTTATAGTATAAAATTATTTTACCTTAAAAATCAACAAGATATTATATAGACTAATGTAGTGTAAGAAATTATCTTGATATTTAAAAAAAATATCATCAAACATCTTATAATTTGTCTATTAGAGACTAGTAAGATTCACCAAGGTTTCTAAACTTTAAGATAAATTAAACTTCCATCCTTAAAATTTTCCCTCACGCAAACTGCTTACTAAAATAGCTATTCTCTCTAGTGAACTGCTTACTAAAATAGCCATTCTATCTTGTTCATTCTAGCCTAGAGTGTTTGGAGGAAACATGTTCAAATATAAAATGTGTAGAGAAAGTTATAGCTATTCTCTCTAGTGAACTGCTTACTAAAATAGCCATTCTATCTTGTTGATTCTAGCCTAGAGTGTTTGGAGGAAACATGTTCAAATATAGAATGTGTAGAGAAAGTTGTGAAAACGTGTACAAGCATCAACTAAAACAAAAATGAGGGTGAAATGCGATCCCAATTAATTAGTTGTAGAGACAAGGAGATACACATTATAATTCCAATCCTTGCTTCGTTGTTATTGCAAATAATAAATATGCATTATTTAACACTAAATTATTAGCAATAAAAACATTTACTACTAAGTGTGGTGACGCAAATAAAAAGAAATTTTGCACAAAATTCTAAAAAAACATATATATGAAATATTTGCAAGAATGAAAATAAACATTATTTATAATTAAAATATTTGCAATAACTTAGTGTACGTCAACCACTTACTAAATAGTTACCATGTTTGGGGCTAAATGAATAACCCACTTAATTACTTAATTACATATAGATGCAGGAGATATGCATTATTTCTTGCTAAAATATTAGCAATAATATTATATAAGTCCATCACTTTATATGGTGTTATTGCAAGCAAGAAATATGCATTATTTAATACGAAAATATTAATAATAAAATACTTTTGTTTCATGTGCGGAAATTTACTCATTAAAATCTTCCTACGCACAATGGAATTCTTCCACAGTTCCGCACATATGCCTTATTTGAAACATATTTGGAAATGTAAACATATGCATTATTTACAATTAAAATACTATTAATATATAAGCATAAATTATTTATTTTTAATACTAAAATACATGGTCAATTAAATAGCAATAATATGCATCATTTACAACTAAAATATTATCAATAATATAAGCATTGGCAATGTTATTCAGAAAATATGTACTATTTAATACTAAAATATTAGCAATAAAGGTAATTTGTGTTAAGTGAGGTGATTTTGCACATGGATAGCTTTTGCATTATTTAATATGAAAGCATTATTAATAATCGTATAATTCCAACGGTTGCTTTGATGTTATCACAAACAACAAATATGTATTATTTAATACTAAAATATTAGTATTTATGACTAAAATATTCACAACAATTTTATAATTCGATAGCTTTCTTTGGTGTTATTGCAAACAACAAATATACATTATTTAATACTAAAATATTAGCGATAAAATCCTTTAGTACCAAGTATGGTGATCCACACATTGCTTCCTTTGTACCTTTTTATATATACTTAATTTGAAACATATTTAAAAATACAAACATATGCATTATTTACAATTACAATATTATCAATAATATAAGAATAAGCCTTCAATGTCAAGCATAGACATCCACACAATGAAGCCTTCAAAGCTTACTATATATAATTATTCAATTAAATAACAATAATACACATTATTTACAACTAAAATATTATCACTAATAGAAGCATAACAATTTACAATTAAAATATTAGCAATAATTTGGTATAGGTTGACTTCTTACTAAAATAGTGATTCCTTCTAATGGAGTCTAGCCCAGAGCATGTGTGGATGAAATGTGTTTAGATGTAGCATATGTGGATGAAGTTGTGTAAATGTGAACAAGTATGGACTAAGACAAAAATGTGGGCGAAATGGAGACCCCACTTAATTAGTTGTAGAGACAAGAAGATACACATTGTAATTCCAACACTTGCTTTGTTATTATTTCAAACATCAAATATGCATTGTTTAATACTAAAATATTAGAAATAAAATACTTTAGTTCCAAATGCGGTGATCCCCACATTGAAAGTAGAGATACACACAAAGAGCACTTCTGCACAAGAGCCTAAACAAACAAATATATGAAATATTGGAAAATATGAAAATAAGCATTATTTACAATTGCAATTTTAGCAATAACTTTGTATAGATCAACCGCTTACTAAAATAGCTACTTTCTCTAGGGTGAAATGCAGACCCCATTTAATTAGATATAGATACAATGAGATACACATTATTTATCACTAAAATATTAGCTTTAATATTGTATAAATCCAGCTTAAAATAGCAATAAAAGACTTTCATCCCAAGTGCAAAGTTAACACATTGAAAACCTCTACACAATGGAATTCATTTTCACTTCCCCACATATGCCTCATTTGAAACATATTTGGAAATACTAACATATACGTTATTTGCAATTAAAATCTTATTAATAATATAAGTATAAAGTATTAATTTACAATACTAAATATAATAATCAATTAATATCAATAGTATGCGTCATTTGCAACTAATATATTATGAATAATCTAAGCATAGATAATACTATTAAGTAAATATCTATTATTTATTACTAAATATTAACAATAAAAATATTTTGTGCTAAGTGAGACAATATGCACATTGATAGCTTCCTCTACACAATAAAGTTTTGCTGAAATATTAGCAGTGAAAGTCCTCAATGTGAAATGCACTCATTCACACAATGAAGGATTTGACTTGAAAGCTTCTTACTTACAATGAATCAATTAGATAGCAATAGAATGCGTTATTTATAACCAAATATTATTAATAATAATCATAGACAATGTTATTGGGAATAGTAAATATAGAATATGTTTTGACAAACAAGAGATATTCTTCTTCCCTACAATGAATCAATTAAATAATAACAATACTATAATGAATAGCTAATATAGAATACATTTTGATAAAA
>APFE030390022.1:24510-41048 GCA_000404065.3 Pinus taeda
AAAAATAATATCAAGAGTTTTTTAAAAAGGGGTTTTTCAAAAAGTTTTTTTAAGATGGCGACCACTTACATGATGTTTGAGATTATGTTAAGTTTAGGTTTTCAGAACTTAAAAAAGAAGAAGACGAACAAGCTCTTAGTAATATAGAGAGGGAAAAATGGAAGAAAGACAAGAAGGCCCATTTGTTGCAGCTTATTTAACAGGGAGTGGACCGAGCATTGTTCTAGAAGATTATAATCACGTCTTCAGCAAAAGTAGCCTAGGATACTTTGGCGACAAACTATACAGGTATGGCCAAAGTCAATATTGTTAAGTTGCAGAATACTAGGAGAGATTTTGAAAGTCTATAGATGAAGGAGATACAGGACATCGATTCTTTCATGAATCGGCTCATAACTGTCATAAATTAGTTAAAGATTTACGGTGAAAGATATAAAAGATCAAAGGGTGGTTGAGAACGTCCTCTGATCTTTGTCTACCAAATCTGATGTTGTGGTAGCAACCATAGAAGAAGCCAAGGATTTTGCATCATTGACGATTGATGAGCTGATGGAATTAGTTCTATCGCATGAGGCAAGGATAGACAAAAATGAAGATTCCACTTTAGAGATCACTTTCAAAAGTCAGGGTACTATTTCAAGAGACATAGGTCGAAACATAAGTAGATCGAGAGGCAGAGGATGAAGTGGAAGATATAGTGGTCGGAAAGGTGATAGAGAAAATTATGAACATGCAAGTGGAAGAAACTACATAAGCTTAAAAAATAATCAAAGAATTGACAAATCAAAGGTGAGATGCTATTATTGCAATAAATTTTGTCACTGTGCTCATGATTGCAGGAAGAAGATAGTTGATCAAGGGAACCAAAGAGCTAATGTCACTTCAGAGAGTTCTAACTCCACGTTCTTATCTTGTCATACCATGCATGAACCTTCTTTTAGTGTGTGGTTGTTAGACAGTGGTTGCAGTAACCACAGGACAGCAATAACGATTCGGTTGCAAGTTTTGATCATAATGTGAAAAGGTAAAGTTGGGGACTAACAACACTATGGAAGTAGCTGGAAAAGGAGTTATCAACATTCTGATCAAGCAGGGGGAGCCGAAGGCAATCTCAGAGGTATATTATGTTCTTAGTCTGAAACATAATTTGTTAAGTGTTGGCTAATTGACACAAAAAGGATACAGAGTTATCTTTCAAGGTCAATAAGTTGTTATATATGAAAAACCCAAAGCAAGCAACTGATAGAAAAGGTGCAGATGAAAAGGAAAAGACTCTTTCCTCTAATTTTTAATTACAGTGGTTAGGTGAGTTCTTTTACAGTTACATGTTCTGATAATTATTGGTTATGGCACTTTCGATTTCGACACTTGCACCTTTCTGGTTTAAGATGTTGCAGCAGAAACAGATGATCAGAGGATTACCTCCCATCAAAGAACCTGCTAGTACTTGTGAGTGTTGCGTCTTGGAAAAGAAACACCGCGAAATTTTTCCAAAGGGAGTTGCATACAAAGCAAATAAGCCTCTTGAGCTAATGCATACAGACTTGTCTAGTCCTATGAGGACACAGTCGATTGGTGGAAGTTCTCACTTCCTCATTTTTAGTGACGACTACAACAAAAAAACTTGGGTTTACTTCTTAAAGCAGAAGTCTGAAACTTTTGCAAAGTTCAAAGAACTCAAAGCCTTAGCAAAGAACCAAAGTGATCGATAGATCAAGGTACTGAAGTTAGATTGTGGTGGAGAATATGACTCAAAGGCATTCCATGATTACTGTAAACAACATGAGATCAGAAGACAAGATACAACCAGGTACACACCGCAGCAGAATGGTGTAGCAGAGAGAAAGAACGAGACATTTATGAATGTGGTAAGAAGCATGTTGAAGAGAAGAAATTTATGTAATGAGTATTGGGCAGAAGTAATTGCATGTGATATTTATGTGATCAATAGATCTCCTACAAAGAGTGTGACAAACAGAGCATTAGAAAAAGCATGGTCAGGTATGTCTTGTAGTGTTTCTCATCTTAGAGTATTTGGATATATAGCTTATGCACATGTGCCTAAGGAACGAAGAGGAAAATTGGATGATGAAAGTGAAAAATGCATATTCACTGGTTAGAGTGAGCAATCAAAAGCTTAGAAATTGTATAACCCCATCACAAAGAAGACCATAATTAGTAGAGATGTTGTGTTCAAAGGACAAGAGTGGTGGAATAGAATTGTAGACAAAATAGTTGATGCACAAGTGCCACTGATGGAAGAAGATGATCTAGTAGAAAAGTAGTAGCAAGAATCACAGGTGAAGACACCAAACAGAGACACACCAACAAGGACTCCAATATTTTTAGAGCAGCATAAATCTTCAAGTAGATCAATAGACCAATATTCTCCCAGCGATCAATCAGGTGATAAATCAAGCAATGGTAAGAGAAAGATGAGAAGTTTGAAATATATTTATGATGATTTGGATGTTAGGTCAAATTTTGTATTGTTTTCATTCGAGCCTTCTTCGTTTGAAGAGGAAATTGGAGATGAAAATTGGGTGGAAGCCATGGACGAAGAAATTGAAGCTATTAGAAAAAATGATACATAGTATTTGGTTGATTTAGCAAAGGATAAAAATCTCACTGATGTGAAGTGGGTGTACAAGACAAAGTTGAATGAGAAAGGTGAAATTGACTTATTTAAAGCTAGACTTGTAACAAAAGTATTCTCACAGTGATCGGGAATAGACTTTGGAGAAAATTTT
Source organism: Pinus taeda (assembly GCA_000404065.3). Classification (NCBI taxonomy): domain Eukaryota; kingdom Viridiplantae; phylum Streptophyta; class Pinopsida; order Pinales; family Pinaceae; genus Pinus; species Pinus taeda. Next base: position 27,261 of record APFE030390022.1, read on the forward strand.
TCTCTAGTAGCCAAATTGGATACTGTAAGAGAATTTCTAGCCACAACAACTCAGAACAAGTGGAAAATATATTAGATGGATGTGAAATCATCATTCTCAAATAAAGCTCTAGAAGAATAAATTTATGTGCAGTAGCCCCTGGGATATGAAATTGAAAGCAATGAAGAGAAAGGTTATAGGTTGAAGAAAACACTCTATGGACTGAAGAAAGCGCCTAGAGCTTGGTATAGCAGAATCGAAAGCTACATGATTAAGAATGGATTTTTCAGAAGCAACATTGATCCTACCTTATACACAAAGGTAAATGAGCATGGAAATTTTTTTATTGGTTTCTTATATGTTGATGACATGATTTTTACAAGTGATTTTGAGATAGATGAGTTTAAAGCAGTCGTGATGAAAGAATTTGGGATGACAGATCTTGGTCTGATGAAATATTTTCTTGGCATATAAGTTGAGCAATCTGAAAATGGAATTTTTATTTGTCAAAATAGATATGCCAAAGATTTGTTGAAAAGATTCACGATGGAAAATTGCAAACTTGTCCCTACATCAGTTGCAATAGGTACAAAGTTAAGCAAGAGTGATGAAGGATCATATGTTAATCCAACTCTATTCAAAAGATTGGTTGGCAGCCTCATGTATCTCACAACTACAAGACCAGATATCATGCAAGGGTTTAGTTTGATTTCTAGATTTATGGAGACTCCAAAAGACACACATTGGAGTGCATGAAAAGGAATTCTGAGATACATAACAGGAACTAGAGATTGTGGCATTATGTATGCAAACATAGAAAAGAAGGATTTGATTGGATACACAAATAGCGATGTTGTAGGCTGTTTGGATGATATGAAGAGCACTTTTGGTTTTGTGTTCCACGTTGGTTCAAGTGTGATTCCATGGGCGTCTAAGAAGTGGCCCATTGTGACACTTTCGTTAGCGTAAGCAAAATATGTAGCAGCAACATCAACAGCATGCCAAGCAATGTGGTTAAGAAGAGTACTTGATGGACTCAAGTAGAGAAAACAAGGATTAACAACAATATATTGTGACAACACCTCAGCGATTGCACTATCCATGAATAGTGTCTTTCATCAAAAGAGAAAGCATATTGATAATAGATAACACTTTATTAGAGAACTTGTGAGAAATGGAGAAGTTCAGGGAAGTTCATTAGCACAAGATGTATGAGTTTCATAGAAGAAACTTGGGTGTTGTAAGCTTATTTGAGACATAGACCAGTAGGCATGTTTGACTTGTCCTGATTCATGTTTCATTTTACCAAGCGTAATTAAAGGGGAGTGTTAAAATAAGATAATTACTCCTGCATGAAGAGTTAGCTAAACATAAAGAATAAGTTAACTGAGTGATTGAGTGGTTGAGTGTTTGAGAGTTGATTCAAGTCTAGTTAAGTGATAGACGTGTGGTTGCATGTGTATGCATGTAAATGCTAGTAGCTAGTTAGAAAAGGATAAATACCCTTCACCGGGTTCATTGTAAGCATCATGTTTTGTATGATCAATAGAAGAGCAACAACTCATGTTTTATGTGTGAATTCATGCTTTGTCTCCTCCGCCTTTCCAACAAATGATGTAATATGTAAGAAATTTTATAGTAGATATTTTTAATGTTAACGTGTCTACTCTATATCAAAATCAATTATCAAAAAAAGGATGACTATAAGTCTTGATATAGACTCAAGACATTGATCTTACGTTCATAGACAAAAAATATTAGGCAAAATTCCAACTATAAATTCCAAAACATAGACAACATCTTTGCAAAATGCACTATGAGAGAAGGATGAATGTTGCAGGGAGGAAAACATTCTAGAAGTTCAATTATGGTTCCAAATCCATCTGGGGAGGCCGCCATGAAAATAGAATTTCGAATTTTATTCTTTTATCTTTAAAGGACCTGATGAAATTGAATATACAAGGATCGAAAGCCTGTTCTATAATTGAATTGCCTGAATGGAGGAAATCTTAGGAACCCAACAGAGTCATGCTCTTGTAAAGTTTGGTGAATCCAACCAACTAAAATCGCTACTCCATTCCATAGGTCGGTTGCCCAATCTCAAAACCCTCAACATTTCCTGAATCTTCTTTATTGAATTGCCATAAAGTGTTCAAAATTGCTGGTAAAATTACATTTCAAACCCTTAATTTCATCTGCAAACCTTTAATTCTGGGGGTTTGATCAATTGTAAGATGTTTCCACTATTTTTTTTCTAAACCTTTAATTTTGCGTGGTTTCATAAACCGTCAACATTTCCAGAAATTTCTTAATTGAATTGCCATAAAGTGTTCAGAATTGTGGGTAAAATTACATTTCAAACCTTTAATTTCTTCTACAATAATTCTAGGGGTTTGATCAATTGTAAGATTTTTCCGCTAATTTTTTTTTTTGTAAACCTTTAATTTTGTGGGGTTTCATTAATGGAAGATGATGTTTTTCTTTGTTATTTAGAAAAAAAATTCTCACTCTGTCCATCACCAACAGGACATACTTTCGCGTTCTGGATGTCCATATGAGCAAGCTTAGATCTCTACCTGAAGATATTGAACACCTTGTAAGCCTTCAAATTCTTAACGTTAGTTGCAATTTTGAATCTTTCAAATAATTATAAGATTCGATCTGTGGGTTGACTACACTAGCTGCAACAGACGTGAGCAATAACCAAATTAAAACCTTTCTCGATTCCATTGGATGTCTCATGGACTTGAAACGATTAAATCTGGAGGGGAATCCGCTAATTTTCTAGAAAAATCCAAAGACATCCTCGAAGCTATTAGAAACTACATGAGAAATTTAGCTACCATGACTTTTCTATGGCCTCATTTTTCATGCTTGGGAGCTAGACAACCACATAGGTTGTGCTAGTGGAACACTAAGAGGAGATAAGGTTCTGAAGAAATGGTTTCTTGTCGACAATAGCCCCCATCAAATACGCAACACAGTGCTTGTCTAGTCTGAAATGGGGAACTAAAGGCTTATTGTCAAACTTACAAGAACCTTTACCACTCCAAAGCTTATATATTACCAAGACCTATGCTTATAATTGATAATTTGCAGAATTGAAAGTGCTTGAAATAGGCGTATGATTTTAGTTTACCTTTAACTGACCAAATGCCTTAAGTTTATTTGCTTAAATTGATATGCAACATATAATAGTGAAACAATGCAGCAAATAAGCAAACACAAAAAACAACAATGTAAAATGGAGTTCACCTTGAGATCTTGGGCTACATCCCCTTGAGCTGTAATCAACTCGACTAGGCTCTTTGGGATTATGGCTGAATTCTTTTACAAGTTCCACACTCAACTCCAATAGGTTAAAACTGAACCATTGGGCTTAGAATACCATTTTCATCCCTGGTTGTTTGGCTCTCTGGCTCTCGGTTCTGGCTCTGGCTCTAACTTTGACTTTGGCTCTTGCTCTTGGCTCTAGCTCTGGCTCTTGGCTCTCAGCTCTGGCTCTGGCTTTGGCTCTAGCTTTCACTCTGGCTCTGGCTCTTGGCTGTCACTCTAGCTCTTGGCTCTCGCTCTAGCTTTGGCTCTCGGCTCTGGCTCTGTCTCTTGGCTCTTGCTCTAGCTTTGGCTCTCGGCTCTGGCTCTCACTCTTGCTCTGGCTCTTGCTCTGGGTTTAGCTCTTAGCTCTTAGCTCTTGCTCTAGCTTTGGCTCTCAACTCTAGCTCTGGCTTTGGCTCTGGCTCTGGCTCTTGGCTCTAGCTCTTTCTCTGGCTCTTTGAGCTTCTGGTTTCGCTCAACCTCCAAGCGACTCCAAAAATTTCCTCTTTCAATTTTGATCTCTAGATTTTGTGAGGGGTCCTTCTAGATTTGTGACTTCCTGTCTATTTCTCTGCGTGTAATCATTCCTTTGTATCTTCGACCAGCCCTCTAGCCCTTTGGCTCTATGGCTTTGTGATTGCTCATCTGGCTTTATGGCTTTCTGTGTATAACGCACTCTTGTTACAGCGCATCATTGTTACAAAATGCCCGCTTACAATGTGGTGCAAATGATTCAAGAACATGGACAGTTTACAAAGGAATTGGTGGCCTCTCTTCAGACGAAATCTCGAAAACAACCATATTTCCAATACACAGAAGTATTTGGATTTACACAGGAAAACATTAAAAATCGGAAAATCTGGATTTCAAATATTATGAAATCGCATTCATAACCCTATTGGGTTGGTGCCTTGATTGCAAGTTGTAATCACAACAAGCATCTGTCAACGACCCTTTATGTGGTTGCGATCCTCATCGTAGATATTGGTGCAATGCATACTGCTATCACAATGGCTCAGGGGTCTATACAACTTTCCAATGGACTATGCTCACCCGATATATATCACCAATGCCGATCTTCCGATCAATCATCGTAATCATGAGTCACACATCGCAATCACTGATTGGCTCATCACTTTAATCGCAATCGTAATCGGCTTTGAATGGGGTTCCGATATCGCATGCAGGCCTTCCTCCAATGCAATATATTGAAGATCGTTAATCGGGGGTCCTTAAGGTCTTGGGTCTAAGTCCTCCCTTGGAACCTTTCCAAAGTGAAATTTCCTTAAGGAATGCATATTCTTCATTAAGTCCCATTTATAAGAAATTGCCTCCTTTTTAAAGGACAACGGGCAAATTTCTTTTTACAATAACTTCTTCATCTGAAGTACGTTTTCACGGATTCAAATTGCGTTAGGTTCAGAATAAAGAGATCTATGCGATGAGAATATTTCCAAGAGCATCCTTTGACTTTAATTTTCCTCCGTGAGATATATTTTTAGACTTAGAGTCTATACTAGATCCATTTTGGATCACACCTTCCCACTAAAAAGATTTTGGACTCCAAAAGACCGATATACTAATCTGAACAGTAAATGAGAGTACATCACCATCTTCTTTCAACCTCCATACACTTGCCTTACATAGTGCCTCTAAACCAAAGCCTTTAAACACTTCCTTCTTGGTTGATCTTGTCCTCTTTGGGAGAACTATCTTCCTCCTTGACTTCCTGTAGAACTCATGCTAAGAAGGTCACAGAAGGTAGTTTGAACTTCTTTACCTTGATCATTGATCCAAGGTGGCTCAAACCAATGTGAAGTTACATCTGCTTCACAAAATTTCATTTGTATCTATTTGACATACTGTCAACAACAATTGTTAACAACAATATGATTACAGACAAGAACTGGATAGCCTAAACTCTTGCTTCATCAAAAGAAACATATTTCACATCTTGTGAATACCTCCATGTCTTTATATCTGCATACAAATGATTGATTAGATCACAAGCCAATAAAACATGCCTTTAAAACAATTGACCCTTCAAGTCAAGCATGTAGAAAAAAAACTTTAGGATTCTTTTTCAAAGATGAAACACATCATCATCATCTCCATCTTGGAGACCAAATCAACTTTTCTCAAGTCAATATTGCATTACATGCATGTTTACAACAAAGTAATCAACCCTTAAAGTTAATCACACATACATGTTCAAATTCAAGGAAATCATCAACATCCCTATGTTCATTCATATCATGCTTATGCATGCATTTAACCTTTCAACTTTCGCTTAAGCACATTGTACTTTTGAAGCTAAAATGAATATAATATTTTAGCAATAAAGTGAGTCTCCTACTCAACTTTTCCATTCACCTTCTTGGTAAAACCCTGCAACTTGCACCTCATTAACAAGGAAATGCAAATAGATGTGATACATTTCTTTTCACATCAAAAGATATGCAACTTTAATTGCATAAGAAATCTAACCATTTCTTACCAATCCATTTCAAAGGTCCTTCCTTTATCTAGACATCAATAGCAACATGTGAATCATCTTGAAACAAGTCATTTATGGAAACTTCCTTTCCATTCTTTCCATTTTCACTTTCCACCTTCTTCAAGTTTCGTGGAAGCATTGTTGGATTCAGAGTCCAACATTTTTCCGCAATATGTCTTTGCTTATGGCAGTAAGTGCAACACGTGCATCTCCTCAACAACATGATTTGCCTTGTCCAAGGGATCTTTGGCTTCTTGCTTCTTTTCCTTCCAAAGTTTCCTACATGTGGCCATCCTCTTCTAACAGCTAGAAACATTATGGTTATCCCAACCAAAAAAAGAACATTCAATTCTTTTCCAATGCTTATATGGAAAGTTATCATGCTGAACATAATCAAAAGGAATATGGTTAGAACCAGATTTATACCTTTCTCTTTCACCTTTATTACCTTCATGAGGAGGTGAATTGAATGAATAAGTAGCTCGCTTTGGAACGCCATCAACCTCTTCAATGGTTTTCGAGTTTCCACAACTCTCTGGTTTAAGTGTATGCTTATGAACACCTTCTTCCTGAAAGTGATGTTTCTAGCTATTACATTCCCCGTGAATACAATATTTACACTCTTAAGGTAGAAGACTTGGAATGAAACTCCTTGGAACTATTTCAATTTTCTTCATGGCAGCTTTGGAACTTTCTCCATAAGATTGTCCATAGCCAAGATCCAAATACTTAGGCATTTCCTTAACCATTATTAGCTCAACAATACCCTGTGCATGTTTTCCCAAGCCTTTTCCTTCATAGCCCATCTTAGACGTTAACTTGGGCCCTATGCCTTTGGTATGTTTTTCAAAAGAACCAAGATAAACATTCTTAGAAGCATTTGAAGACAAATAGGAATTGTTTACCTATTCTTCAAGCTGATACTTGACCAAGGCTTCATTGGTAACAAAGAGTTGTGTCTCCAAGTCATGCATCCTTTTTACATTCATATTGGCAATATGAAGTTGCCTCTCCATTTCCTACAATTTGTCAAAAAGAAACTGCTTCTCTTCCTTCATGGAATTCAACTACTCTCTAACTATGATGCTCTTCCTTGCATCGTCATACATTTCTCTCATGATATCCATCATGTTGAACAAGTCTTGCTTCTTGTCTACATCAAAGACTCTTGTGAGAAAAGAAAAATTTGAGGACTCACTTGTAGAAGTTGTCATTATCATAATGAACAAATGAACTTCAAACAAGATTAAAAAATATCTTATTAAAGCAACCTTTTGCAACAAACCACTTATACTTCAATGATTGCTTTGAGGTCCTTTGGGATAAGAAAAATGCCTTCAGCCCTTCTTCCTTCTTGTCCTCTCTTGGACTTAGCTAACAGTAGCTTTCCCTTCACCTCTGCAAACTCAAACAATAGTCAGTTTACAACAATCAAACACCTTTCAAGTCAACCAAGCATATGGATTGCTCTGTCAATCAAGCATTCTAATCTGGTACCACTTGCCTCATGATACAACCTTCTATGGTATAACTTACTCTGATATAACTAGCTTCGATACCACCTGATATAACCTTCTTTGAAGGTGGGGTTAGTCAACCTGATGCTTTGATACCACCTAATCTAAAATGGGGCACTAAAGGCTTCTTGTCAAACTTACAAGTACCTCACCCACTCCAAAGCTTATATATTCCCAAGATCTATGCTTATGATTGATTTTTTGTGGAATTAAAAGTGCTTGAAATAGGTGAATGTTTTTAGTTTTCCTTTAACTAACCTAATGCCTTAAGTTTATTTTCTTAAACTAATATTCTACATATAATAGTGAAATAGTGCAGCAAATAAGCAAACACAAAAGACAACAATGTAATATGGAGTTCACCCTGATATCTTGGGCTACGTATCCTTGAGCTCTAACTAAGTTAACTAGGCTCTTTGGGATTATGGTTGAATTCTTTTACAAGTTTCACACTCAAATCCAATAGGTTACAACTGAACCATTGGGCTTAGAATACCATTTTCATCCCTGGTCATTTGGCTCTTTGGCTCTTGGCTCTGTCTCTTAGCTTTGGCTCTGGCTCTTGGCTCTGGCTTTGGCTCTGGCTTTGGCTCTGGATCTAGCTCTTGGCTCTAGCTCTAGCTCTTGGCTCCCGTATTTGGCTCTTGCTTTGGCTCTCGATCTTGGCTCTGGCTCTAGCTCTTGGCTTTCACTCTGGGTTTGGCTCTCAGCTTTGGGTCTGGCTCTAGCTCTGGTTCTTGGCTTTGGCTACTACTCCAGCTCTAGCTTTGGCTCTACTTCTGGCTCTTGGCTATGGCTTTGGCTTTGGCTCTTGGCTATGGCTCTGGCTCTCAACTCTAGCTCTCTCTCTGGCTCTTTAAAATTCTGGTTTCGCTCGACCTCCAAGTGACTCCAAAAACTTCCTCTTTCAATTGTGCTCTCTGGCTTTTGTTAGGCATCCTTCTAGCTCTGCAACTTCCTGTCCATTTCTTTGTCTGTAATCATTCTTCTATCTCTTTGAATGGCCCTCTAGCTCTCTTGCTCTTTGACTCTGCGACTGGCCATCTGGCTCTGTGGCTTTGTGGCTCACTACATATAACGCATTCCTATTATAATGCACCATTGTTACAAAATGCCCACTTACAATGTGGCACAAATGATTCAATAACAGGGACAATTTACAAACGAATTAGCAGCCTTTCTTCGGATGAAATCCTGAAAATGACCATATTTCCAATACATAGAAGTATTTGGATTTACACAGGAAAACACTGAAAATCCAAAAGTCTGGATTTCAAATATTATGAAATCGAATTCATAAACCTATTAGGTACGAGCCTTGATCGTAAATCACAATCGCAATAGGCATAAGTCAATGGCCCTTTATGTGGTTGCGATCTCGATCATCAATTGTCGATCACTGATCGTCGATATTGACGCATCGCATATCACTAATCGGCTCATGGCTTTAATCACAATCGTAATCGGCTATGCCCAGCGTTATGATATTGCATGCAGGTCTTCCTCCAATGTGACATATCAGAGATCACTAATCGGGGGTCCTTAAAGCCTTTGTTCTAAGTCCTTCCTTTGAACCTTTCTGATGCAGCATCCTTAAGGAACACATATTCTCCATTAAGTCCCATTTATAAGAAATTTCCCCCTTTCCAAAGGACAATGGGCAAATTTATTTTTACAATAACTTCTTCATCTGAAGTCTGTTTTCACCCATTCAAATTGCATTAGATTCAGAATGAAGAGATCTATGTAATGAGACTATTTCAAAGAGCATCCTTTGACTTTAATTTTCCTTTGTGAGGAATATTTTTAGACTTAGAGTTTATACCAGATCCATTTTGGATCATTGTCTTAACAAAAACGATCAATCCCACCATTCTATTGGCAGCCTGATGAGTTATTAATTTCTCAAAACAACCATCTTACTAGAACAATCACATTTCATTATTTTTTATTATTTTTTAATGAATTAAATTTTGTTGATATAGGCCCAAAACTTCATTTGTATTTACCACACAAACTAGTGATAAATGTATAATAAAAAAATTAATATTACAATACAAATATAACAATTACTATAATTAATAATTTAAAAATAATAAGAATAAGAATAACAATTTATTATTAGAATTAATAATTTAAAAATAATGATGATGATGATTAACCTCCACTAACACTAATGGGGTCTATCGGACGTCAAGAGAAGAGAGTAATTGTGATTCTTCAAAAGCTTGTTTATGTAATCAAAGAGCAGGGAAAGAAGCACTCCAAGATCGCTATAGTTGGGATGGCTTAATAAGTCAAGAAGATTGGAGGTGTGACTGATGATAGGGAATTGAGAGTAGATGTGGGCAAGAGTCGGACAGTCTAAAAGGACATTATGTTCATCTTCCACCTTCTTAGTATCACAAATTTGACAAATTCTATAATTTGAGTGAGTATTGGGAGTAGACCACTACCCAGTCTCATTCTGAAGCTCATGAGAGTGCGCTCTAATTCTAGAGATGTTCATTTTCTTCTTAGTGCTAGTTAAAATAGAGAGATAATTTTGGTTATCGAGGATAGGGTTGATAACCTCCTTATAGTACATTAGATTAATTTTACCTTACAACTAGTGAGCATCCCACATCATGTCCTTAAAACTGAAGGTAATAGTATCTTTCATATTGTCTTTTCTTCCCATGATGATCTCTTCCTTAGTCCCTCAAAGGTTGAGCCAAGACTGAGCATCCTAATGCCACCTATGCTTGAGATGCAGGTGGGGGATTTTACTAAAGATAGAAGCAATTTTTGGGAGCCTCTTGGATTCCATATTGTGAAGCTTCTTCGTATACATCATATATCGAGATGTAGCCACACTCTTAATGGGGGACAAACTAGCTTTAATCAAGAGGATAGGATAGAGAGCATTTCTCTTTATCTTGAGGTTATAGGTTATGAATTGCTTTTGGATCATCTCAATTTTTCTCCATGACTCCCTAGATATACTACACCCTGAAACTTCGCATCTATATAAGATAACATGGGTGATGAGAGTCTCAAAGAGGAACCTTTTTTTACTCCAAATGTAAAGATCGACTAACTTGCAAATGTTTTTAAGCTCATAATAATCTTTCCAACCTCCATTTAATTATTAGTTAATTATTATTATTATTAATTAACTAGTAATATAATTAAATAATTATTTAATTATTAATAATTTAATTAACAATAAATTGAATGATTTAAAAATAATAATTAATTTTTAATATTGAATAATTAAATAATACTACTAATATGTTCGCATATTATTAATTAATATTAATAATAATGCTAAAAATAATTATTACTAAAAATTTCATATTAATATGATTATTATAAATTTATAATAAATATGGTTAACCATGGTTGATTTTAATATTGATACAATCTTTCTCCTAATGTAATGTTGGACCATGGTTGACCATGGATGACCATAGTTGTCACAATGTGACGTTGGACCAATGGATTGATAATATAAACCCAAGGGATTAATTCTAAAAACCTAAGGTATTATAAACCAAGGGAATAATATTAAACCCAAGGGATTAATATTATAAACCCAAGGTATATAAACCCTAAGATTAATATTATAAGTACAAGGGAATAATAAACCAAAGAGATTAATATTGAAAACCCAAGGGAAAAATATTAAACCCAAGGGATAAATATTATAAACCCAAGGTATATAAACCTTAAGATAAATATTAGAAACCCTAAAATAAACAGGGTTGACCACAAATGATTTTTAAATTGACACAATATTTTTCACGATGTGACATTCGACAATGGTTGACCATAGTTGATTTTCATATTGAGACATTCTTTGTCAGAATGCGACTTTAGACCATGGTTGACCATGGATGACCATGGTTGTCACAATGTGACATTGGACCAAGAGAAAATCTTTGTCACAATTTGATTATGGCTATTTACCATGGTACACCATGATTGGTTGTAATGTCGAGACAATATTTGTCACAATGCAATGTTGGACCATGGTTGATCATGGTGGATTTTCATATTGAGACAGTCTTTGTCATAATGTGACGTTGGACCATGGTTGAACATGATTGATTATCATATTGACACAATCTTTGTCACAATGCGGCATTGGATTATGGTTGACCATGATTGATTTTCATATTGATACAACCTTTGGCACAACGAGACATTGGACAATGATTGTCAATGGTCGATTTTCATATTCAGACAACCTTTGTCACAATATGACTTTGGACCATGATCGACCATGGATGATAGAGGTTATTACAATCTGACATTGGACCAAGCGACAATCATTCTTACAATGTGACCATAAACCATAAAATGAATGATTTTCATATTAAGGTAATATCTCTTGCAATGTGAGGTTGGAGCATGGTTGATAGTGGATGATCACCATGGCTGTTACAACGTGACATTGTACCAAGGGTTTAATAAACCCAAGGGATATTAACACTTTGATTGACAAAAATCTATTATAAACCTAATTTATATAAACCCTTAAGATAAATATTATAAACCTCAAAATAAACATGATTGACTATGGTTGATCACAAATGGTTTTCACATTGACACAATCTTTGTCACAATGCGAAGTTGGACTACGATTGACCATGATTGATTTTCATATTGAGACAACCTTTGGCACAATGCAATGTTGGACAATGGTTAGCCAAGTTGTCTGTGGTTGATTTTCATATTGAGATAATCTTTGTCATAATATGACATTGGAACATGGTTGACCATGGAAGACCATGGTTGTCACAATGTGAAGTTGGACCAAGAGACAATGTTTGTTACAATGTGACCATATGCCCTACAATAAACATGGTTGACCATGGTTGATTTTCATATTGATACAATATTTATCATAATACGATGTTGGACCATGTTTGACCATGGATGACCATAGTTGTCATAATGTGATGTTGGACTAAGGGATTAATAAATCCAAGGGATATAAACACTTCGATTGATAAAACCAAGACATTCATAATATAAACCCAAGGGATATGAACGCTTCGATTGATAAACACAAAGCATTCATAGTATAACCCAAGGGATTAGTTCTGAAATCATAAGGTATTATAAACCCAAGGGAAAAATATTAAACTCAGTGGATAAATATTATAAACACAAGGTATATAAACCCTAGGATAAATATTATAAAACAAAGGGAATAATAGACCCAAGAGATTAATATCAAAAGCCCAAGGGATTATAAACCAAAGGGAATAATATTAAACCAAAGGGATAAATATTATAAACCCAAGGTATATAAACCCGAAGATAAATATTAAAAACCATAAAATAAACATGTTTGACCATGGTTTACCATAAATAATTTTCATATTACAGAATATTTTTCACAATGCAACATTAGACAATGGTTGGCCATGGTTGACCATGGTTGATTTTCGTATTGAGACAATCTTTGTCACAATACACTGTTCGACCATGGTTGAACATGGGTGTCACCGTGCGACGCTGGAAAAATGTTGGCCATGGTTGACCATGGTTGATTTTCATATTGAGACAATCTTTGTCACAATATGATGTTAGACCATGGTTGACCATGGATGGATGACCATGGTTGTCACAATGTGATGTTGGACCAAGAGACAATTTGATCCAGGTGGATATTGGTGGCCACCCGCTAATTCCACATGGATCCCCTGTAGTGCTTCTTTCAATTCTTTCAGTTTCCTTAATTATAGCACAATTTACTATTTTTAGCAGTTTTTGGGGTCCTAAATTTCCGGAGTCGTTTTGAGGCCCTAAACAACGTTTTTTGGGAAATCTACCGCCAGCGATTTATCTGGCTAAAAATCATCTTTTTCGTCATATTCCTCGGAGAGATCTTTCCAACGGGCTATCATGCACGTCAAACGGAGATAAGACGACCAATTCGAGACCCCGGGAAGTTGATGTACCAACTTACCCTAAAACGGAGCCCACAATTTGGTGTTTCATCTTCCAGGGTTAGGTTTTGGAATGTGAAGGGTTTTTCCATTGTTTCTCAACAATAAATAGGCCTTCGAGCCTCATTGTAACACAGTTCAGAGGCATGTAGCCACACATCTCTTCTCAGAGATAAGCTACCATCGCCCTAGCTGGTTTATTTGTACTTTCGGTTGTAAGCATATTTCAGTATTTTCCATTAATGAAATGAAGTATTATTTTCGTTGCATCTTTGTGTATATGGTTATCCCTGTATTTTATTGCGTTCCTGTTTAAATCTAGATCAGTGGTATCAGAGCAGCCTGCTTTTTCTTTGTTTTTATTTACATGTCCCCAACGAGGTCGGGCTATAAGGAGTTAGGGCTTGAATTGGTCGAACCTTTGCAAGACCAACCTTGCAAATCCCGACGGCCTCCCATGGTGGATGAGAAGAAAGACGAGGGGGCAGGAGATCCTATCAAAATCTTGCTCGAAGAAGCCCTCGAGCAGCAAAGGAAC
>APFE030390022.1:49743-63257 GCA_000404065.3 Pinus taeda
TTTTTTAATTTTTATTTTTCCTTTGACTTTTCGTTTAAATGTTTTGTCTAAATATATTCAAATTCAAATGTTGACTATTACTTTTAGATGTTTTGTCTGAATATATTCAAATTCAAATGTTGACTGTTACTTGGTATAAATTTTATTTTTGGAGAATGGTGTCGCATAGTAGAAACAACTTATGAGGGTTTTAATTTAGTTTTTTCGGTTCGTTGATTGTTTATTAATGAATTTACTTGCATGGATTCCAACCATTCTTCTTCAGTTTCAGAATATGATTTAAGTTGTTCAGTTTCATATAGATTGTTCAAATACATATACTATGGTATTTCTAGTTATACTCTTGTAGTTAGCGTAATAACTAATCAACTCAGTTCCAAGACTGCACTTGAGTGGCTAGTTAATTTTGGCCTTGCTAGGGATCTAACCTGGATTGAGTTTATTGGCCCCACTTCTTTCTTTGTTATTTTGTTTGAGTTGTCCACACACGAATCCCTGTTCTGGTTGTAGTAATCACTCCTTGTGATAATATTTTAATATTAAAGTTATGTGTGAATATTTTATTTCAATATGAACCATTTACTCTATTTAAATAATTCATAAGAGCAGGAGACAACTACAATTACTATACAACCCGCAAAGATGTTATTTCTGGTTCTACAGTTTTGTTTTTCTACATTTCTTTATTCTTTCTTTTCTTAATAAAAAGCATACATAGTAGCTACTTTAGATCTTTAAGGACTATAACACTTCCCATAAACTTCTCTATTCACATTCATGAACTCAACAGTCTTACATTGACTGTTTCCATAAAAATTTACTATAGAATCATTCACAAATCATTTTTTCATCATGGCATTATTTCATAAGAGTACCACTGCTACTCACAACACCTACAACCCTACTTCAAATATGAGTTGTAAATATTTATCTATAATATTAATCACAGGATTTATGATCCGGACTTATGCAGGAACACAATAAAATATAGATATACACATAAACATAGAGACACAACAAAAATAAAGCTTCATTTCATTAATATCAAAGAACGTAAATACGCTTTCCTACAGAATGAAAATGAACTAGCTCAGGTGATAATAGCTTATCTCTGAGAAGCGATGTGGCAGCTACATGGTTATGAACTATGTTACAATGAGGATCAAGGGCCTTTTTATTATTAAAAAAACAAGGAAAAACCCTAAACAAACAAAACCCTAACCCCAAGAGATAAAATGACAAGAGTTTGTGGGCCTAATTGGGGTTAGTTGGGTAGCCAACTTCGTGGGGTCATAACTTGGTCATATCATCTCCGTTTGGTGCGTTCGATACCTCATTGGAAATATCTATTTGAGTATTTTCTGGAGGCCCTTTCCTATGGCTATAGGCCTACTGCAGACCTCAAAAAAACATCGTTTAGGGGTCAAAATAACTCTAAAAGTTCAGGAACCAAAAAACTGTCAAAATTAGTAAATGCTGCTATAATTAAGGAAATAGTGAAACAAACTGTGGGTCTAGGTGGAATGGGAGGGTGGCCACCAATATCCACCTAGATAAATCCTCCCCCCTAGGAAGAAATGGTCCTGATTATGTGCAAAGCCTCCATGAGGTGAGGAAATTTCTGTTGAACCTCTTCCCAAGTGAACCACTTGCGCCAGTGAAGGAGCTGACCTCCTTTAGCTGGATCCTCTGCTAGTGGTTATTCTTAATCTATGTGCCCATGATCTTGTCCGTTGTGGCCTACTCATTGCAATTTGGGTTGAAATTTATCGGTGTCATCTGCTCCATGATGTTAGATGTGCCATACAATGGAGGAAAGTATTATCACAAACGGTCCACATTGAACACTGGGTACATACCAAGGAACAATAAAATGTTGAGCTCGAAGGCATTTTCCCCTACAACTTTGGTGATGGTGTACGACACATATTGGAAGGGGTGAAGCTTCACGTGGGGCCCAATTCGATGCTCCTTCTGCAAATGCAACCAAACTTTGTCTCCCACTTAGAGCTTGTGCGACATTCGATGTTGATCATGACATTTTTTGTACTTAGCATTGGCTTTGTCCAATATTTCATGGACTTGTTGGGGGATGTGGTGAGTGAACTCAATGAAACTATTAGTCTAGTCAGATTTAGATTGTAAATTATTCAAATTTGCTTGAGTAGTTACAAATTGTATCACCACATCAATGGGACAAAGTGGCTAGAAGCCCAACCCCACCTATAAAGGATTATTGCCAGTGGAGCTATGGAGAACTCTTTCGTAGCTTTGTTGGACATAGGGGAGGCTTTCATGCAATGTGCATGGATTCTTTGAGTTGTACATGCGAAAATGTGCATGATCATCATGTTGAAGACCTTTGTTTGGACATCAGTACTGGGGTGTAAGGTTGTGGACTTAGTGAGCTTGGTGTCCAGCATCAATGAAAGGGTTTACGAAAATGTACTCAAGAATGTTTTGTCCCAATCTGAGATAATGGACCGTGGGATCCCAAAATGTATCCACACTCATTCAAAAAAGAGCTTAGCAATGGATTTTATTGTGATACTCTTCTTGTAGGTTGCTAGAATGACCATCTTAGAAAATCTGTCGAAGACCATCTTAGATAATCAGATAATGAACCACACTTGTTGGTTCGAAACGCGTTGACCAAAAATTTCTCTTATGTGATTTCTATTAAAATAATTTTCTTAATTCATTATGGATCATAGAAGCCTGAATACAGATACCACGAACATGCAGTCGTTTCCATGATTAGTACAAACAAGGGCCGACATGTAATCCATAGAGATGGATTCCCAAGGCCGAATAAGGGTAGGAAAGGGACTATATAGGCCTTTCTTCTTAATTGTTGGTTTGAAAATGGTGTAGACAGTGTAGGATCTGATTTACTTCCCAACATTGCATCAAAGGTTCGGCCAATAAAAATACTTTTGTAGCATTGCAACTGTTTTCTCTACCCAGAGTGTCTAGTGACTCGACTGTAGTGTGCTTCCTAAATCATCTTGGCACACTCACTTGTAGGAACACAGAGGTGTTCCATATAGGATAACATTGTGATGGGCCTCTAAACTAGACATAAATTAAGGCCCATGCCTCTAAATTAAACATAAGTTAATGCCTATGACCATCCTTCAGCACATTAAACCTCTCTTTTTACATTAGATAATATATTTTTAACTTTAATATATTCATTAGGAAGGTTTATGAATAATTGCATATTTGTGGCTACTATTATTTATTTTTGTGTAATATTATGAGAATATTGGGTAGATTATGAAGATTTGGAGGAGGAGATAATTTAGGGACTTTCTCCCTACTACAAGAGTATCACTACTAAATAATAGATCAACAAGATATTATGGAATTACAACAAAAATTGGGGAACTCCAATTATTGAGAAAATCTAGGAATATGTTCCCTACCATTTAATGTAGATTCCTAGTATTGGGAACCAGATCCACTAATCAAGGGATTTTGGTGGGGAAAGATTCCTCCATTCATGGGGAATGATTTCTAATCTTTTTAATAAGTACCAAGTCGAGTTTTCCTCTAGGGAGAGTTTCATTAGTGTTTTTGTGGAGAGAACTTGTATTTGTGTAGCTCCATTGCATTTTCTTGCATGGATGTAATTGTATTGATGAAAATAATGAAGATTGGTGTCATGCTCAGCTTCTAAATCTTGTTCTCTTTCATAGGTCTCTGACTTTCCTTGGGATTGGAAATCCCAGGAGCCTCAGAGCCCTTTTGTATCATTTTATTTCCTTCTTTTCACTTCTTTTTCACATGCATCTCTTGTTTGTATTTCTGCATTTAGTATTAATGATTTCTTGTTCTAGGATTGGATAAAATGGTTGATATAAGTTCTTTTTCAAGATCAAAACCATAATTTCATTCTTGGAAAAGATTTTAAAGGTCATAGTATTCATTTAGCTAGTTGGATTAGTCTTATTATTCCCAAATCTAGATTTTTGGAACTCCTTTGTGGCAACTAGCAATAAATTTCTGCTATTTGTTGTAGCATGCTAATGACCTTCAATCAAGTTGATTCCACTTGTATTAAATCAAAAAGGCATTCTATTTCATAATAAAATTTACCCCATTTAATTTTCACTTGATTAGGTTAAGAATTTCATGGATTTACTAGCTCACTAGTTCTCAATTTTCTGATTTTTAGACTACTAATTTTCTGCTATTTTTTAGCATGGGTTAATAGAGGTAATTTTCAGTGATTCCACTTGGAATGGGGACCTAATAAATACTAGTCAATAAAAAAAAAAATCCCATCCAATTTGGAGTTCACTTGCTTGGTCATTCAATCAATAATAACTTTGTATACTAAATATGTAACATCCTGTAGTAAAACAGGGGATCATGTAGGAGAACTAGTACATCCTGTAGGAAATCCTATAGTGGCCTATTTTGATCTAGAATTGAGAAAATCCATCATTAAAGATGGGATTAGGCCTCTACTTGACATCCAGGCTTCCTCCACACTTGTCTCCCCTACCAAAGATCAGGGAAAGATTAACATTTGCATTTATAAGGCAAAAAGATTAAAAAATGAGTTCTTTTAAATTTACACATGCACACAACAATTAGTACTCTCTAGATCATATTCATGCTTAGATTATTTAAAACATCACATGCGACAAACACAGTTAAAATAGGGTTCTTTTGCAAGAAAAGTGTGTTAATAAGTAGATAGAGGATTTCATGTTACTTTACAAGAATTTTTAGATTCATTCTTTCATTCTTGCAAATAGGTGGCATTTATTTTTTCTCGTGACAGCAAAAGAAGGACACATTAAATGATGCACATATAGTGCGGATACCTCTTAAGTTTGTACGAACCTTGGATTGATAATTAAAGTTGGTAGGCTTGAGAGTTACAACATTCTTGTCACAATACCGAGGTTCATCACTCTTTGGCGCCGTTGACGGGGAGGTGTCAAAGTATGCATTGTTTTCTTCCCTAGTACATTTCCTTTTACTTTTTGCAAAAACAAAAAAATATTTTCATTAGGAATATTTGATTTCAAAACTAGAAAATTGCATTGCATTATAGTTTTCATTCAATCATAAAAAGAAAAACAAAAAAATTCTCCAACATCAACCCAGCCCCCCATTTGATCATGTGGTGTACTAAGAGCCACATCACCATTCACTTTTGCACGTAGAAAAAAATATGGAAAATAATGTAGAAGAAATTGATGGAGATGATGACAATGAGGAAGATCCTCTCGGTTTTTACATTCAAGATTTATATGGTAGTGTGCACATGAAGAACATCCCTCCATCTGTTCTTCCAAAATTCCATGGTCTAAGGTCAGAGGATCTGGAAACCTTTCTCTCTGAATTTGAAATTGTTTGTAGATATTATGATTACTTATCAGAAACTCAGAAACTGAGATTTCCTTTGGCAACATTGAAGGATAGAGCTATTAAATGGTTCATGAGTTTAGGGACTAATTCAATAAGATCATGGAATGATATGCAAAATATATTTCTAGAAAAATATAAAGATCATGATCTTAAAGAAGAAATATTTAGAATAAATCAAAAATAAGATGAGAGTCTAGAGGATCTGATAGAAAGGTTCATGTATAATGTTAACACGGAAAAACTACATCATTTAGGATCTTACACACTAAAAACCCTCTTACTTAGAACAAATAGGGATGAATGGATTAATCTCTTTAATCTCATGAGTAGAGGTGATGTATATCAATTATCATTTGAAGAAATTTGTGAAACATGCAAACACATAGCAAGAGGAAGGGCATGAGGAGGTAAATCAACATCAAAATTGGTAAGTCAAGCTAAACTTGGAAATTTTCTTGATAACTTTAAAACAGAAATTCTTAGCAATCTTAGTGAAAAGGTAGAAATGTTAAGAATACAAAACGAACAAAAAGAATATGGTGATATTTGTGTTGTCCATGGAGAATCACATGATGTTAAATGTTTCTCCTCATTACCAAGGTTGAAGGAAGTTCACCAAGAGGATAATGGAGCATGTCAATTGCCAATGCAACCATGTTGTGTAGCTCCAAGAGGACCATGGTAGCCTAGTCAACCTAGTATGCTCCAAGAGCCTAATTCACAATTTCAAGGTTATGCATATCCCCCTCAAAGTAATTGGAACACACCATTTCCTTGGTAAAATTGGCTATCTCAACCCCAAAACCAATCTTGGCAACAAGTTTGGCAAGGAACTTATGGGAGCCATCCATAATATCCTCAATATTTTCCTCAATATCCTCCATACCCAACTCCATGTTATCCCTACCATTCATCTCCACTACAACCACAACCGCAACTACATCCATCCTAAATATCCACTCCCACTCAACTACTTGTACCACCATTTCCAAACCTACACATTAAAGTAGCTCAACCCACTTACAATGTTGAGCTACAACACTTCCAAACATTTCCTCTTGAGATCAATGATATTCACCATAGGTCAAGAAGAGTATTTCAAATAAGTGATTATCTTGATATCATTGAAGGACCGCATCCAGAAGAAGAAGATTCAAATGAGAATACCACAAAATCATGGGCTGCACTTTATGAAGAGTAGACATCAAAATCAGATATCGAGATAGCTTCCTCATGGTTACCATCAAATCCTACATGTATTCAAGAGAACAATCAGCAAAAAGAGGAAGGTTTGAAGGTTATGGTCGAAGAAGACATGAAGAATGATCTAGATAAGCAAGAAAACCAAGGACATCAAAGTTCTATTGAGGTTTGGTTCTAGAAAATCAACAAGATCAACCATCACTCTCTTCTTCAACTATGCTTGATCATTTCGAAGTCAAATCATTTGGTCTATGAAATCTAGGTACACGTGAAAGCATACATTTCAATCCTACACATCATTTTGTCTATCATCTTGATGTGCACATGGCTCCATTTAAAGTATTCTTATACTTGAAGGTGATTTTTTTTTTCAAGTAGGGTAGCATAGAAAAGAAATTAAAAATAAGAGAAAAAAATAAAAAGCTCAGGTAAAACCTCATTTGAGGTGCCTGAGATTGGCTCATTGATTGAAAACCTCCATGAGGTAGTCAATGGGTTGGGGAAAAAAGAGGAAAAAAAAGAAATACATCCTAGGTGAAAACCTCCTTGAGGCGATTAGTAGGGCTAGGAAAAAAAGAAAGGAAATTTTTTTTTTTCCTTTCTCCATGTATCTCTTTGATGAATGTAGGTTCTCTCCAACATCTACAGGGAACAAAAACAAGTTTCTAGCAAAGAAAGAAAAAATAGGTCAAACCTAGTCAAAAGAAGTCATATTTTGACTTTCTGCTCCTTTTCTCACATGTTGCAACAAGGCCAAGGCCATGCCAATCCATCAACCTCATATAATTCCACCATCCACCCATCATTATCAAGCTTTTCCCATTCATTTTTCTTGTTGACCTAAAAACTACAAGAAGGCTCGGTTTTACTACAAGAAACAAAAATACATAGAGCAGAAATTTATTTTTGCCATAACTTGGAAACCATGCATCCATTTAAAAATATGTATCATGGGGAGATGCATATTGATGATGGTAACATTCTTAAGAAATTTCATGAATTCCAATACACGATTTCCAAGAAATCCACCTCCACCACCTACGTCCATTTTTGAATTTTCTCGATATCTGTACATCTATTTAAAAATCTGTTTCATGGGGAGATGCATGTGGATGATGGTAACATGCCCAAGAAATTTGAGCAAATTCCAGTGCATGGTTTCCAAAAAATCAGCCTCCATCACCTTCAACCATTTTTAGTTTTTCTCGAGATCGTGCATCCATTGACCAATGCTTTTTTATGGGGATGTCCATAATGATGATGGGAACATGATTAGAAAGTTTCAAGTCAATGAATTCTACCATTTGGGAGATATGGACAAAAAAATTCTACTACAAGAGGATGTCCTGAATTACTATAGGAGTTTCCTGTAGTGCTATAGCAAGTTCTGAAAATCTACAGGAAATGCAGTCCGATGGAAAAATTATGATGTAGGCATGTTTTGGGATAGGTAGAAAGGACATTGAATTCACCACATCTCAGCCAACACCCATCATTACCATGTCACTCTATGGCCACACCTTCCACTCATTCCAATACCTATTTACCCTCCAACAGAGAAAGGACACAAACATTAAAAAAAAGGGCAACTACAACAGCCTATTTGGAAGTAACAATAGGCTCTAGGCCTAACCTTCAACACCATGATTGAAAGAGGAGAAGCATAACTACAAGCATAATGAAACTCCTCTAGAGGTCAGCAGCAACAAAGGAAGCCATCACCCACACATCAACAAGAAGACAGCCCATCAACAAAATGAGATCAACAAAAAAGATAAATGGAATCAAGAAGATGTACTAGAGTCATGAGAAGCACAACAACATCAACTCAGCAGCAACATGCATGTCTCTCCAACAACCATCAGGTAGGTATAGGTATGTAATATTCTTGACCTCTTCTCTTGAGCATCTTCTAGTTAGAAATTTCTTCTCAATGCATGAGAGATGAGGTTTTATAAGCTAAGGATGGGTCAGTAGTCCGAGCTGCCTTCAACTAGTTAATTACAGCGCACTCCTTCACTCATGAAATGTTGAAAAGTCAAATTATGAAGGGTGATGATTTCAAGGAATGAAGACAATAGTTAAAGGAAGAAATTTTTGTAAAATCCAACTCACCACAGCACTCCAAGCCCTCCATCCACTTCATATTTACTATCTATCCATCATTCATCCATCCCATTTCTTAATTTCAGGAACAAAACCTATCTCACCCTGAAAATTTCTTGAAAAAGCAAACAGATCATCCTCTCCATTTTCACAAGAATACATCATTCTCATCACTCCCATAGAGTTAGAATACTCTGAAGGGAGAAGGAATGACTACGACAAGAAGGTAGAACGTTGCTACAAGAACGAAGAAAGAAAAAAATGTGCTAAAACCCAAAATGAAAGTGCCTAGGAGAGACCTAATCAAAACAAAGAACTTCAAGGCCATCAGGAAACCATCTAGGCCACAAGAGAAAAGAAGAAGGCAACAAAAGGAAATGAGGCATCCACCATCAAAACAAAACTCAAACTACAGTGATGAAAAGAGACTTTCCAAGAGGTCTCTAATGTCCTTCTAGCTTTTGTCCAGGGCCTAAAAGATGTTATAAAAACGAGAGAAATGCATGGGAGTAAAGTTGAAGGCCTTTCCTAGGCTCAAACTATCCTTTATGCTCAAAAATGGTTTTCTATAGTTTTAACAGGGTTTCCTGTAGTTTTGCAGGAATTACTACTAGATGTCCTAGTTCTCATCTAAAGACATTTTGAAGGTTTCAGAGGTTTCCAAATGGTGGAACAAGGGAGCAAAAGGTTGATAAGGATGTGTAAGACCTTGCCAAATTAAAAAATATTTAGGAGCCATCTGGAATAAGGGGAAGAAGGAAAACTAATAGTCTAGAAAAACAAGGATTTTTATTTGCACAAATATTTTTTTGCGCTTGTCCTTGCAAAACTTGCTACCAAGATTCTTAATGCACAAGAGAGAGGCCACCAGGGCCATGAATGAAACACAATAAGGTCACTATGTTTCTCAAAGGATAAACAACACTTTCAGCAGAGGGGTTGTTGGAAATAATACTAAGAGGGGGGGGGGGGTTAATCAATATTAGCCAATCACTAACTTTTTCATTTCCATAATAATATTCATATATGCTACCTCAGTTAAGGGAACCCACAGGTATACACAACTGTGTTTAAAGAAACTAGCGTATATCCAACAAAATTATGATTCAATTAATCCATTATATATTGATCTTTAATCAGTGCATCAGAACTTCATTAACCATATAAACAATAAATAGGTGCAGTAAAATAGAATATATCATCACACATAAGAAACATACATAAACACCATGATATAAGGTTGGAACCCATTGTGGGACAAACACCACCTGCTGCTGTCATCCTTTAATATAAGAAAAACCTGTTTACAATCTTGTACTAGCACAGACTCATACTAATACGCAGGCACCCCCCTATAGAAGGTTACAACCCTCTCTCATTCTCCAGCTACTACTGGAAGGGAGATACAACCCCCTGGCTCTTGTACCAGCCAATATTTTTACTAGTACGTAGGTGCTGACCTACTGAAGGCTCCAACCTCCACTCGTTTTCTAGCTGCTACTGAAAGGGAGCTCCAATCCCCTGGCTTTGTACTAGCCGATATGTTTACCAGTGCGTAGGCACCGACCTACAGAACACTATGACCTTCTCTCTTCCTCTAGGGACCACATTTTATAAATTTTCATGGTACATACTCCTGAAGCACAACACCATAATCTGAAGGCCACGTTTCATCCAGTTTTCATACTGGACCCATCAAAAACATGAAGCACAAAATTAATCACCACTGCAATACACCCATCAACTACACCTGCATCATCAATCTTTGAATCACCCAACACTGAAACACTGAGTCCGTGTCAACAAAACACAGTCACCAGAACACGAGCAGACCACAGAATTCTGCAACAACAACCAGATCCAACTCCAACTTCAAATAGCATACTTCATACTGTATACGCTACTTTGATGAGCCAAACCATCATGTATATGCACTTTTACCAAAGTGAACCTGCGTACAAATCTGCAAATATTTACTCATAACTTTGCAGCTATTCCAGATATCAGTAATACCCAGATCATAACATTTATACAATAAAACATGCGTCAACAATTCAGATTTAGTCTATCCATGATCAAACCACATAATGAAAATACATTCCAAGCCTTATGATCTCGATCCACCAACCATCATCAACCACATAGGTGCATCCTTGGTTCAGATCAAGAAATGCATCACAAACCCGTAACCAACATACTAGATCTCATACTTCATCAGATATTCATCGCTTGTACACTTGCACTTTTGCCTAACGATCTTCTTCTCCTTATATAGGTTTAGGCCTCTCTCAATACCATGATCCAAAACCGCTTAGGACCGATACCTTGGACCCAATACCTAGGGTCAATACCTCAGACCAAATATAATGGACCAATACCAAAATACCATGGTCCAATACAACGGAAGAAAACTTAGTTTTCTACCGTGTACGTGCCTTTCCTTCTATGAAAGTGCATGTGTACCTTATACGTGCCTTTGTATATAGTGAACCTGCATGTATACGTGATTTGGTATATAGTGAACTTGCGTATACCTTTTCTTTCTTCATTTGTTGTTGTTTACCTTCTATACTGTGATCTTTCATCTGAGAGAGTTGCCATCAAGGACAACACTTGTGTCATACCTGTATCATAATTCCAAAAATCTCCCCCTTTGGACTTGATGCCAACAACCACACCAAGTCACTCTCCCCTTTGACATCAAGGGAAAAGGGCAGACCAAGATATTTTCTCCCTTGATATACATTCTAATGTCCATACTCCCCCTGAGTACATGCTGAAATCTTTGATTGAGCTTCCCCTTTGTACATGCTAAGATGTTTCAATCCATTCATGCTCCCCTTGAGCACATGCAGAGTCTGCAAAAATATTTTTCAAAAAAAAAAGTAACATAACTCTACAACTCAACTAAGTGAGTATGACCTTCCTATCGCCAATGACTCATACATACATCAATCTTCCAACCAAGTGGGGATACACCATTTTGACTCATCCACCCAAGAAAGTGGGGATATACCAAATGTTTATACATGACTAAAGTAGACATTATTACATCAACCTTCCCATGCAAATTGGGGTTACAAATTAGGTGTTTTCATGACCTTTACATCAAATGATATACATGACTTTTATAACAATGACTAGTAATCTAAACAAGACCATGATAGTCATCAACAACTATCGTACACTGTATATGATCTCCACCATAAGAATTTGTCACCAGCATCTAGACCTGTAACCTGCAATATCATTCTCTTCTCCAACCAACAATAAGTAGCAAGATGTATCATTTAGCCACATAAGCATCATCACCATAATGCAAACAATTCATTTGTTCAAAGCATATGCTCCCCCTAAACCTGTTCCATCTATTCACTGTCAGATCTGATCATGCATATATCAACAAGAAGTATCAAGGCATCATCATCATCAAGTTAGGATAAAAAGCACTTCAAAAAAACATCCTATGAGTGCCAACACATTTCCACACATCATCAGTAGATTGTAACCATTATCAAACGGAGCAAATAATTGACTGAATCATATCATACCCTTTTTCTTGAGTTTGTCCCACCGCTTTTCTTTAAACCAACATGTACGTGACTTTGTAGCTTCAAACTCGTGTATACACATGACTTGTCTTTATGAAACTTGTGTATGATATTTATAACACTGAGGTTCCACACCTTCAACTCCCTCTGAGTTTGCTATGCCACATCTTTCTGACTGTACTTCCCTTTTCTTCCATATCTTTGACTGCGATGATGTTTTTTCCTTTTGGTATGGTGCCAAAAATCTTCTCCTGCATTCCTTTGCTATATTTCCAATCTTCTTACATGCATAACATCTTATATGTTTCATATTCCTTATGTAGTAGTCAAAGGCTTTGTGACCAAACATATTGCAAGCAAAACATTATCCCTTAAAGTGTCTGGAACGTGATGTGTGATGGTCTTGAACCATTCTACTTCTGCATCTGGCTGCAACATGCCCAAAGTTATGACATATAAAACGTGCAACATTATTCATCGGAGGAAATAACCATCTATCACTTCCGCAGTTAGGAGTAAAGGATTTTCTTTGAAGACTTTCCTTCTTTGGTTGTTGATGGGGTTGACCTCTCACCTCCTTGTTGAGAATTTCAGATTTTGGATTAGAGTTCCTTGCCTCACGTTGTGATCTAGATTCACCTTCAATAGATTCATAAAAACCAAGACCAATTTTGATGGCAGGTGACCTTTGACTACTAAGAATATCGTCCAAAATCTTAGTACTGTCTTGAAATCGTAATAGTTTATCTTTTTCTTCTAATTTATCTTTCAAGATATTTAACTCAAACTAATGTTGTTCTTCCTTTTCCAGATATTTCTTCTTAAAGATTTCTTTAGACATTCCTCCTTCTTCCAGTTTTTTCCTTAGTTTGAGAATCTCATTTTCTTGTTCTTCATTTTGCTCCTGCAACATTTGACGAACTCTCAAGACACACTCCATCTGAGCTTTTAAGCTGATAACTTCTTCTTTGAGGGCACTCTCCCATTTGTTAAATAGATCTTTTTTATCTATGACTTTATCTGATGCTTCATTTGCTTGTTCATCTTCGATCTAAGGTGATTCAGAATTTGAATACTTGCTTCCACCTAACAGCAGGATGCCACTGTTCCTTTGATCTATCTTCCCCTTCTGACGTGCTTTCTTTCCCATTGTTTTATGGATCTCCTTCAAGTAATCAAGCTTCTACCAAAGGATTTTCTCTGATACCAATTGTTGGAAATAATACTGAGAGGGGGGGGTGGATCAGTATAAGAAAATCACTAACT
>APFE030390022.1:64165-79235 GCA_000404065.3 Pinus taeda
ACACAGTCATCAGAACACAAAGCAGGCCACAGAATTCTGCAACAATAACCAGATCCAACTACAACTTCAAATATCATACTTCATACTATATACACTACTCTTATGAGCCAAACCAGCGTGTATACGCGCTTTTACCAAAGTGAACCCACATACATGTCTTCAAATATTTACTCATAACTTTGCAGCTATTCCAGACATCAGTCATACGTAGATCATAACATTTATACAATAAAACATGTGTCAATAATTCATATCCAGTCAATCCATGATCAAACCACATAATGATAAATCATTCCAAGCCTTGTGATCCCGATCCATCATCCATCATCAACCGCATAGGTGCATCTTGGTTTAGATCAAGCAAAGCATCACAAACCCATAACCAACATACTAGATCTCACACTTCATCAGATATTCATCACTTGTACACTTGCACTTTGGCCTAATGATCTTCTTCTCCTTATATAGGTTTAGACCTCTCTTAATACCATGGTCCAAAACCACGTAGGACTGATACCTTGGCCCCAATATCTGGGGTCAATACCCTGGACCAAATACCATGGACCAATACCAAAATACCATGGTCCAAATGCCACAGACCAAAACCTAGTTTTCTGACATGTACGCGCCTTTCCTTCTGTGAAGCAGCATGTGTATGTTATACATGCCTTTTTATATAGTGAACCTACATGTATACACGACTTGGTATATAGTGAACCTGTGTGTACCTTTTCTTTCTTCATTCTTGCTATTTTCCTACCATACTGTGATCTTTCATCTAAGAGAGTTTCCATCAAGGACAACACTTGTGTCATACCTATATCATAATGCCAACAATCTAACCCTTTGGACTTGGTGGAAACAACCACACCAAGTCACTCTCCCCCTTTGACATCAAGGGAAAAGGTTGGACAAAGGTATTCTCTCACTTAATATACATTTGTTGTCCATAATCTCCCTGAGTACATGCTAAAATCTTTGATTAAGTTTCCCCTTTATACATGCTAAGATGTATCAATCCTTTCATGCTCCCCCTGAGCACATCCCAAGTCTACAAAAATATTTATCAAAAAATAACATGACTCTACAATTCAACTAAGTTAGTATGGCCTTCCTATCACCAATGACTCATACATACATCAATCTCCCAACCAACTGGGGGTACACCATTTTTACTCATCCACCCAACCAAGTGGGGATACACCAAATGTTTATACATGACTAAAATAGACATTACTACATCATCCTTCCCCTGCAAAGTGGGGTTTAAAAATTAGGTCTTTTCTTGACCTTTACATCAAACGATATACATGACTTTTATAACAATGACCAACAATCTAAACAAGACCATGATAGTCATTAGCAACTATCGTACACCATATATGATCTGCACCATAAGCATTTGACACCAGCATCTAGACCTGTAACCTGTAATTCCATTCCCTTGGCCAACCAACAATAAGTAGCAAGATGTATCATTTAGCCACATAAGCATCATCACCATAATGTCAACGATGCATTTATTCAAAGCATATGCTCCTCCTAAACCTGTTCCATCTATTCACTGTCAGAACTGATCATGCATATATCAACAAGAAGTATCAAGGCATCATCGTCATCAAGTTAGGATCAAAAGCACATCTAAACAACATCTTATGAGTACCAACACATTTCCACACATCATCAAAAAATTGTAACCATTATCAAACAGAGCAAATAATTGATTGAATCATATGAGACCCTTTTTCTTGAGTCTGTGCCAATGCTTTTCTTCAAACCAACATATACGTGACTGTGTAGCTTCGAACTTGTGTATACACGTGAATTGTCTTATTGAAACTTGCGTATGATTTTTGGAACACTGAGGTTCCACACATTCAACTCCCTCTAAGTCTGCTATGCCACATCTTTCTGACTGTACTTTCCTTTTCTTCCATATCTTCGACTGCGATGATGTTTTCTCCTTTTGGTATGGTGCCCAAAATCTTCTCCTACATTCCTTTCTATATGTCCAAGCTTCCTACATGCATAAAACCTTCTATGTCTCATATTCCTTCTATACCATTGAATGGCTTTGTGAGCAAACATATTACAAGAAAAACAGTAACCCTTAAAGTATCTAGAACGTGATGATATTTCTATGTGATGGTCTTGAACCATTCTACTTCTGCATTTGGCTGCAACATGCCCTAAGTTATGACATATAAAACATGCAACATTATTCATTGGAGGAAATAACCATCTATTACTTCCGCAGTTAGGAGTAAAGAATTTTCTTTGAAGAATTTCTTCCTTTGGTTGTTGATGGGGTTGACCTCTCAGCTCCTTGTTGAGCATTTCAGATTTTGTATTAGAGTTCCTTGCTTTACCTTGTGAGATAGATTCACCTTCAATAGATTCATAAAAACCAAGACCAGTTTTGATAGCAGGCGACATTTGACTACTAAGAATATCATCCAAAATCTTAGTATTATCTTGAAATCGTAATAGTTTATCTTTTTCTTCTAATTTACCTTTCACGATATTTAACTCAACTTGATGTTGTTCTTCCTTTTCCAGATATTTCTTCTTCAATATTTCCTCAGACTTTATTCGTTCTTCCACTTGTTTCCTTAGTTTGAGAATCTCATTTTCTTATTCTTCATTTTTCTCCTGCAGCATTTGATGAATTCTCAAGACACTCTCCAGCTGAGCTTTTAAGCTGATAACTTCTTCTTTGAGTTCACTCTCCCATTTTTTAAATAGATCTTGTTGATCGATGATTTTATCTGATGCTTCATTTTCTTGTTCATCTCCAATCTGAGGTGATTCAGAATTTGAATACTTGTTTCCACCTAATAGCAGGCTGTCACTGTTCGTTTGAGCTATCTTCCACTTCTGACACGCTTTCTTTCCCATTGTTCTACGGATCTCCTTCAAGCAATCAAGCTTCTACCAAAGGATTTGATCTGATACCAATTGTTGGAAATAATACTGAGAAGGGGGGGGGGGTTGAATTAGTATTAGCAAATCACTGACTCTTTCATTTCCATAATCAGATTCATACACGATACTTCAGTCAAGGGAACTCGCATGTATACGCAACTGTGTTTAAAGCAACTAGCATATATCCAGTAAACTTATGATTCAGTTAATACATTATATGTTGATTTTTAATCAGTGCATCAGAACTTCATTAACCATATAAATAGTAAACAGGTGCAGTAAAATAGAACAGATCATGACACATAAGAAAAACACATGAACACCATGATATAAGGTGGAAACCCAATGCGGGAGAAAAACCACCTGCTGTCATCTTCCTTTAACATAAGAAAAGTCTGTTTACAATATTGTATTGGTGTAGACTCATACCAGTACATAGGCACCCACCTGCAGAAGGCTACAATCTTCTTTCATTCTCCAGCTACTATTGGAAGGGAGCTACAACCTCCTGACTCTTGTACTAGCCAATATGTTTACTAGTACATAGGCACCAACCTACTAAAGGTTCCAACGTCAACTCATTCTCCAGCTTCTACTAGAAGCGAGCTCCAGCCCCCTGGCTCTTGTACTAGTTGATATGTTTAACAGTACATAGGTCTCAAACTACAGAAAGCTATGACCTTCTCTCTTCCTCTAGGGACCACATTTCATAAATTTTCATACTCGATACTCCTGAAGCAAAAAATCATACTCTGAAGGCCACGTTTCTTCCAATTTTCATACTGGACCCATTAACAACATGAAGCACAAAATTAATCACCACTACAATACACCCATCAACTACACTTGCATTATCAATCTCTGAATCACCCAACACAGAAACACTAAAACCTTGTCAACAAAACACAGTCACTAGAACATAGAGTAGACCATGGAATTCTACAAGAACAACCAGATCCAACTGCAACTTCAAACGACATACTTCATACTGTATACACTACTCTGATGAGCTAAACCAACATGTATACTTGCTTTTACCAAAGTGAACTCACATACATATCTGCAAATATTTACTCATGACTTTGCAGCTATTCAAGATATCAGTCATACCCAAATCATAACATTTATACAATAAAACATGCATCAATAATTTAGATTTAGTCTATACATGATCAAACTACATAATGATAATACATTCCAAGCCTTATGATCTCGCTCGATCATCCATCATCAACCACATAGGTGCATCCTTGGTTTAGATCAAGCAAAGCATCACAAAACCATAACCAACATACTAGATCTCACACTTCATCAGATATTCATCACTTGTACACTTGCACTTTGGCGTAATGATCTTATTCTCCTTATATAGGTTTGGGCCTCTCTCAATACCATGGTCTAGAACCACGTAGGACCGATACCTTAGACCCAATACCTGGGGTCAATACCTCGGTCCAAATATCGTGGACCAATACCAAAATACCATGGTCTAAATACCACATACCAAAACTTAGTTTTCCAACATGTACACCTTTCCTTCTATGAAAGTGCGTGTGTATGGTATACATGCCTTTGTATATAGAGAACCTCATGTATACGTGACTTGGTATACAGTGAAAATTTGTATACCTTTTATTTCTTCATTCTTGTTGTTTACCTGCTATACTATGATATTTCATCTGAGAGAGTTGCCATCAAGGACAACACTTGTGTCATACCATATCATAATGCCAACAATCTCCCCCTTTGGACTTGACGGCAACAACCACACCAATTCACTCTCCCCCTCTGACATCAAGGGAAAAGGGTAGACCAAGATATTCTCTCTCTTGATATACATTATGTTGTCCATACCCCCCCTAAATACATGCTGAAATCTCTGATTGAGCTTCCCCTTTGTACATGCTAAGATGTATCAATCCGTTCATGCTCCCCCTTGAGCACATGTCGAGTCTGAAAAAATCTTTTTCAAAAAAAAAAACATGACTCTACATCTCAACTAAGTGAGTATGACCTTCCTATCAGTTGCGACTCATACGTACATCAATCTCCCAACCAACTGGGGATACACCATTTTGACTCATCCACCCAACCAAGTGGGGATATATGAAATTCTTATACATGACTGAAATAGACATTATTACATCATCCTTCCCATGCAAAGTGCGGTTAAAAATTAGTTATTTTCATAACCTTTACATCAAATTATATACATTACCTTTATAACAATGACTAGCAATCTAAACAAGACCATGATAGTCATCAGCAACTATCGTACACCATATATGATCTGCACCATAAGCATATGTCACTAGCATCTAGACTTGTAACCTGCAATACCATTCTCTTGGCCAACCAGAAATAAGTAGCAAGATGTATCATTTAGCCACATAAGAATCATCACCATAATGCGAAAAATGCATTTATTCAAAGAATATGCTCCCCCTGAACCTGTTCCATCTATTCACTGTCAAATCTGATCATGCATATATTAGCAAGAAGTATCAATGCATCATCATCATCAAGTTAGGACCAAAAGCACTTCTAAACAACATCTTGTGAGTACCAACACATTTCCACACATCATCAGTAGATTGTAACCATTATCAAATAGATCAAATAATTGACTGAATCATATCAGACCATTTTTCTTGAGTTTTTCCCACTACTTTTCTTCAAACCAGCATATACGCAACTCTGCAGCTTCGAACTCATGTATACATGCGACTTGTCTTTTTGAAACTTGCGTACAATATGTAGAACATTGAGGTTCCACGCCTTTAGCTCCCTTTGATTTTGCTATGCCACATATTTCTAACTATACTTCCTTTTTCTTCCATATCTTTGACTGTGATGATGTTTTCTCCTTTTGGTATGGTGCCCAAAATATTTTCCTGCATTCCTTTACTATATGTCCAACCTTGTTACATGCATAACATCTTATATGCTCCATATTCCTTATAAAGCAGTCAATGGCTTTGTGACCAAACATATTGCGAGCAAAACAATATCCCTTAAAGTACCTGGAACGTGATGATCTTTCTGTGTGAGGGTCTTGAACCTTTCTACTTCTGCATCTTGCTGCAACATGCCCAAAGTTATGACATATAAAACAAGAAACATTATTCATCGGAGGAAATAACCGTCTATTGCTTCCACAGTTAGGAGTAAAGGAATTTCTTTGAAGACTTTCTTTCTTTGGTTGTTGATGGGGTTGACCTCTCATCTGCTTGTTGAGCATTTCAGATTTTTTATTAGAGTTCCTTGCCTCACCTTGTGAGCTAGATTAACCTTCAACATATTCATAAAAACCAAGACCTTTTTTTATAGCAGGTGACCTTTGACTAATATGAATATCATCCAAAATATTAATATTGTCTTGAAATCATAATAGTTTATATTTTTCTTCTAATTTACCTTTCAAGATATTTATCTCAACCTGATGTTGTTCTTTATTTTCCAGATATTGCTTCTTCAAGATTTCTTCAGACTTTCTTCCTTCTTCCACTTGTTGCCTTAGTTTGAGAATCTCATTTTCTTGTTCTTCATTCTTCTCCTATAGCATTTGTCGTACTCTGGAGACACACTCCAGTTGAGTTTTTAAGTTGATAACTTCTTCTTTGAGGGCACTCTCCTTTTTGTTAGATAGATCTTGTTGATCTATGATTTTATCTAATGCTTCATTTGTTTGTTCAAATTCAATCTGAGTTGATTCAGAATATGAATACTTGCTTCCACCTAATAGCAGGTTGTCAGTATTCCTTTGAGATGTCTTCCTCATCTTACGCGCTTTCTTTCCCATTGTTCTATGGATCTCCTTCAAGTGATCAAGCTTCTACCAAAGGACCTACTTTAATACCAATTGTTGGAATAGTACTGAGAGTGGGGGGGGGGGATTAGTATTAGCAAATGACTAAGTTTTTCATTTCCAGAATCAGATTCATATACGCTACTTTAGTTAAGGGAACCTGCGTGTTAAAACAACTAGTGTATATCTAGTAGTCTTATGATTTAGTTAATCCATTATATTTTGATCTTTAATCAGTGCATCAAAACTTCACTAACCATATAAACAGTAAACAGGTGTAGTAAAACAGAACAGATCATCACACGTAAGAAGCACACATGAACACCATGATGTAAGGTGGAAACGCAATGTGGGACCAAAGCCACCTGCTGCCATCTTCCTTTAATATAAGAAAAACATATGTACAATCTTGTACTGGTGCAAACACATTCCAGTACATAGGTACCCACCTAAGAAAGGCTACAACCTTCTCTCGTTCTCTAGCTACTACTGGAAGGGAGCTACAACCCCTTGTCTCTTGTACTAGCCAATATGTTTACTAGTACGTAGGTGTAGGCCTACTGAAGGCTCCAACCTCCACTCATTTTCTAGCTACTACTGGAAAGGAGCTCCAACCCCCTGACACTTGTATTGGCTGATATTTTTAGCAGTACGCAGGCACCGGCCTATAGAAGGCTATGACCTTCTCTCTTCCTCCAGGGACCATGTTTCCTAAATTTCCATACTGGACACTCCTGAAGCGCAACACCATAATCAGAAGGCCACTTTTCATCCAATTTTCATACTAGACCCATCAACAACATGAAGCACAAAATTAATCACCACTAATACACCCATCAACTACACCAGAATCATCAACCTTTGAATCACCCAACATTGAAACACTGAAACCCTGTCAATAAAACACAATCACTAGAACACAGAGTAGACCACAGTATTCTGCAACAACAACTAGATCCAACTGTAACTTAAAATATCGTACTTCATACTATATACGCTACTCTGATGAGCCGAACTAGTTTTTATACACACTTTTACAAAATTGAACCCGTGTATATATTTGAAAATATTTACTCATAACTTTGCAGCTATTCTAGACATCAGTCATACCCAGATCATAACATTTATACAATAGAACATTTGTCAATAATTCAGATCTAGTCTATCCATGATCAAACCACATAATGATAACACATTCCAAGCCTTATGATCCCGATCCATCATCCATCATCAACCGCATAGGTGCATCCTTGGTCCAGATCAAGCAAAACATCACAAACCCATAACCAGCATACTAGATCTCACACTTCTTTAGATAGTCATCACTTGTACACCTGCACTTGGCCTAATGATCTTCTTCTCCTTATATATGTTTAGGCATCCCTCAATACCATGGTCCAAAACCACATAGGACCGATACCTTGGACCCAATACCTGGGGTCAATACCTGAGACCAAATACCATGGACCAATACTAAAATACCATGGTCCAAATACCTTGGACCAAAACTTAGCTTTTCAATTTGTACGCGCCTTCCCTTCTGTGAAAATGTGTGTGTACATTATACACACCTTTGTATATAGTGAACTTCCGTGTATACGTGACTTGGTATATAGTGAACCTACGTACACCTTTTCTTTCTTCATTCTCAATATTTACCTGATATACTGTGATCTTTCATTTGAGAGAGTTTCCTTCAAGGACAACACTTGTGTCATACCTGTATCATAATGCCAACAATCTCCCCATTTGGAATTAATGGCAACAACCACACCAAGTCACTCTCCCCCTTTGACATCAAGGGCAAAGGGCAGACCATGATATTCTCTCCCTTGATATACATTCTGCTGTCCATAATCTCCCTGAGTACATGCTGAAATCTTTGATTGAGCTTCCCCTTTGTAAATGCTAAGATGTATAAATCCGTTCATGCTCCCCCTTAGCACATGCCAAGTTTGCAAAAATATTTTTCGAAAAAAAAAATTAACATGACTCTACAACTCAACTAAGTGAGTATGAACTTCCTATCACCAATGACTCATACATACTTCAATCTCCCAACCAAGCGGGGATACATCATTTTGACCCATCCACCCAACCAAGTGGGGATATACCAAATGTTTATACATGACTGAAATATACATTATTACATCATCCTTCCCATGAAAAGTGGGGTTACAAATTAGGTCTTTTCATGACCTTTACATCAAATGATATACATGACTTTTATAATAATGACCAGCAATGTGAACAAGACCATGATAGTCATCAACAACTATCATACACCATATATGATCTGCACCATAAGCATCTGTCACCAGTATCCAAACCTGTAACGTGCAATACTATTCGCTTGGCCAACCAACAATAAGTAGCAAGATGTATCATTTAGCCACATAAGCATCATCACCATAATGCCAATAGTGCATTTATTCAAAGCATATGCTCCCCTTAAACATGTTCCATCTATTCACTGCCAAATCTGGTCATGCATATATCAACAAGAAGTATCATGGCATCATCATCATCAAGTTAGGATCAAAAACATCTCTAAACAACATCTTGTGAGTACCAACACAATTCCACACATCATCAACAGATTGTAACCATTATCAAACAGAGCAAATAATTGACTGAATCATATCGAACCCTTTTAATTGAGTATATCCCACTTCTTTTCTTCAAACCAACATATACACAATTGTGCAACTTGAAACTCGTGTATACATATGACTTGTCTTTATAAAACTTGCGTATGATATTTAGAACACTAAGTTTCCACACCATCAACTCCCTCTGAGTCTACTATGCTACATATTTTTGACTGTACCTCCCTTTTCTTCCATATCTTCGACTGTGATGATGTTTTCTCCTTTTCGTATGGTGCCCAAAATCTTCTCCTGCATTCCTTTGCTATATGTCCAAGCTTGTTACATGCATAATATCTTATATGTTTCATATTCCTTCTATAGCAGTCAATGGCCTTGTGACCAAACATATTGCAAGAAAAACAGTATCCCTTAAAGTACCTGGAACATGATGATCTTTCTATGTGATGATCTTGAACCATTCTACCTCTACATCTAACTGCAACATGCCCAAAGTTATGACATAAAAAACATTCAACATTATTCATCAGAGGAAATAGCATTTTATCACTTCCACAATTAGGAGTAAAGGATTTTATCTGAAGACTTTTTTTTTTTGGTTGTTGATGGGGTTACCTCTCATCTGCTTGTTGAGCATTTAAGATTTTGTATTATAGTTCCTTGCCTCACCTTGTGAGCTAGATTCACCTTCAATGGATTCATAAAAACCAAGACCATTTTAGATAGGAGGCGACCTTTGACTACTAAGAATATCATCCAAAATCTTAGTACTGTCTTGAAATCGTAATAGTTTATCTTTTTCTTCTAATTTACCTTTCAAGATATTTACCTCAACCTGATGTTGTTCCTCCTTTTCCAGATATTGCTTGTTCAAGATTTCTTCAGACTTTCTTCCTTCTTCCACTTGTTGCCTTCGTTTGAGAATCTCATTTTCTTGTTCTTCATTCCACTCCTGCAACATTTGACGTACTCTAAAATCAAACTCTAGCTGAGATTTTAAGTTGATAACTTCTTCTTTGAGGGCACTCTCCCTTTTGTTAAATAGATCTTGTTGATCTATGAGTTTATCTGATGCTTCATTTGCTTGTTCAGCTTTAATTTGAGGTGATTCAGAATTTGAATACTTGCTTCCACCATATAGTAGGTTGTCATTGTTCCTTTAAGCTATCTTCCTCTTCTAACACGCTTTCTTTCCCATTGTTCTACAGATCGCCTTAAAGTGATTAGGCTTATACCAAAGGACTTGCTCTGATACAAATTGTTGGAAATAATACTGGGGGGGGGAGGTGAATCAGTATTAGCAAGTCACTAACTTTTTCATTTCCATAATCAGATTCATATACGCTACTTCAGTTAAGGGAACTTGCATGTATACACAACTGTGTTTAAAGCAACTAGCATATATCCAGTAAACTTATGATTCAGTTAATCCATTACATGTTGGTCTTTAATCAGTGCATTAGATCTTCATTAACCATATAAACAGTAAATTGGTGCAGTAAAATAGAACAAATCATTAGACATAAGAAACACACATGAACACCATGATATAAGGTGGAAACCCAATGCGGGACAAAAACCACTTGTTGCTGTCTTCCTTTAATATAAGAAAAAACTGTTTACAATCTTGTATTGGCATAGACTCATACTAGTACGTAGGCACCCACCTGCGGAAGGCTACAACCTTCTCTCATATTCTAGCTATTACTGGAAGGGAGCTACAACCCCCTGGCTCTTGTACTAGCTGATATGTTTACTAGTACGTAGGCGCCAGCCTACTGAAGGCTCCAACCTACACTCATTTTCTAGCTACTACTGGAAGGGAGCTCCAACTCCGTAGCTCTTGTAATGGCTGATATGCTTACTAGTACGTAGGCGCCAGCGTATAGAATTCTACGACCTTCTCTCTTCCTCTAGGGACCATGTTTCATAAATTTTCATACTGGATACTCCGAAAGCACAACACCATAATTTGAAGGCCATGTTTCATCCAGTTTTCATACTGGACCCATCAACAACATGAAGCACAAAATTAATCACCACTGCAATACACTCATCAACTACACCTTCATCATCAACCTCTGAATCACCCAACACTGAAACCCTCTCAACAAAACATAGTAACTAGAACATAGAGGAAACAATAGAATTCTACAACAACAACCAGATCCAACTACAATTTCAAATATCATACTTCGTACTATATACACTACTCTAACGAGCTGAACCGGTGTGTATATGCGCTTTTACCAAAGTAAACCTGCGTACAGATTTGCAAATATTTTGATCCAGGTGGATATTGGTGGCCTCCCGCTAATTCCACTTGGATCCCCATGAGTTCTTCTTTCATTTTTTCAGTTTCCTTAATTATAGCACAATTTACTATTTTTAGCAGTTTTCGGGTCCTAAACTTCCGGAGCCATTTTGAGGCCCTAAACAACGTTTTTCGGGAAATCTACCACCAGCGATTTTTTGACAAAAAATCACCTTTTTCGTCATAGTCCTCGGACAGATCTTTCTAATGGGCTATCATGCATGTCAAACGAAGATAATATGACCAATTTGCGACCCCGGGAAGTTGGTCCTCCAACTCACCCCAAATGGGGCCCACAGTTTGGCGTTTCATCTCCTAGGGTTAGGTTTTGGAATGTTAAGGGTTTTCCATTGTTTCTCAACAATAAATAAGCCTTCGAGCCTCATTGTAACACAGTTCAGAGGCATGTAGCCACCACATCTCTTCTCAGAGATAAGCTACCATTGCCCTAGCTGATTTATTTCCACTTCTGTTTGTAAGCATATTTCAGTATTTTAAAGTAATGAAATGAATTATTATTTCTGCTGCATATCTGTCTTTATGGTTATCTCTGTATTTTATTGCATTCCTATTTAAATCTGGATCAGTGGTATCAAAGCGGTTTGCTTTTCTTCTCTATTTTTCTTTGCATGTCCCCAACGAGGTTGGGATATAAGGAGTTAGGGCTTGAACTGGTTGAACCTTTGCAAGACCAGCCACGCAAATCCCGACGGCCTCCCATGGCGGATGAAAAGAAAGATGAGGGGACAGGAGAACCTATCAAAATCTTGCTCGAAGAAGCCCTTGAGCAACAAAGGAATGTGATGATGGACAAATTTGCTCAAATCCTTAAGCGACTACCTAGGGCCAACACATCGGCTTCCAACAGCAACTCTGAAAACACCACACCATTCAAGGTACAAGTTAATTTTGAAATCCCCATATTTGAGGGTTAGATAGACGCAGATGCCGTCGATAAATGGTTAAATGTGCTAGAGGGTTATTTTTCTGTTCATGATTTTTCCAGTCGAGAAAAAATTATTTTCGCTCTTCTCAAAGCAGCCCCCCACATCAAGGATTGGTGGGAAACCTACTGTGAGCAGAAGGACGAAAGTAAAGGCTCACTATTTTCAGTTGCACCGACTTGGAATTCATTCTGGGATGCCATCAAGGAGTAGTACTACCTTGTCGGAAGCTATGAGGATCAATACATAAAGTGGACCACGTTGCGGCAGGGAAGAGACCAAGACGTGCCGGAGTTTACCAATGTTTTCCATACCCTTCGCACAAATTTGGGTATCAAGGATATAGAGCAACATTTGCTACTCAAATATCATGGCTGCCTGCAAAAGTACATCCAAGAAGAAATAGAATTCCTGAACATCTCCTCGCTCGGCATGGCAAACCGATATTCCGTGAAGATCGAGTAAAAGTTTAAACAAAAGAAGCGAGACTTTGGGTCTGTGAATCCGAAACAAGGGAAAGGTGCCCCCAAACCACAGAAAAAAGGACAAAGCCAAGGGGGGTTAGCCCAAGACAACCCACCAAAGCTGCAAGCAAAGAATAGCGCCGCGAAGCCGAAAAAGGACACAGGAAAGTGGTGTGAGTTCCATAAGAGCTCCACTCACAACATAAGTGAGTGTCGTTCTAAGTAATCACTGGTGGTTGAGCTAAAGGTTTCAGAATCAAATGGATGTTCTAACTCTGAGTCAGAACCTGATAAGGGGAATGACAAAGCGATCTAGATTATCGATGCGGAGCCCAATGCCACCGTTGCCACCACAAAGATCCAGAAGGAGGAACCTGAAGATCCAGAGGAGGAGGAGCATCTCTTTCACTCCCAGATGTGGCTAAAGGGCTCCCCACTATAGTTCATTGTTGACAACGGGAGCCAAAAGAACCTCATTACGGCAGAGGTCGTGAAACGGCTGGGCTTACTAACCACAACACATACACAACCAGACACCATCAGGTGGCTGCACCAAGGACAGGATCTTCGCGTGAGCCAACAGTGTCGCCTTCCATACAACATCAAGCCCTTCATGGATGAGGTATTGTGTGACATTGCTCCCCTTGAAGTTTTTGATGTGTTATTAGCACAACCATACTTGTGAAAGTGACATGATGTGTATGATTCAAGGCCCCATGCTGTTATTGTTACTTTGGGAAATAAGTTGTACAGGATACTAGAGGTAGCATCGCCTACTGCCATCTCTTTGGTTACTGCAAAACAATGTAGTAAGCTCATTTCCAAAACCGATAAATTTGTTTTCTTTATGATACGCCCTCAAAAAAAGAAGAAGATGGTGGCCACAACGTCCAGAGAGGGCCCCTCCACACAACAACTACAGATGGACAAGGTCGTGGAGGAGTATGAGGACATCTTCACCTCCCCAACAGGGGTTCCTCTGCACTATCAGGTCAAGCACTCCATTGATCTGACCCCAGGTTTGCCGTTGCCCAATGGACCAATTTATCGACGCTCTGTTTTGGAGAACGATGAAATCAAGAGGTAGATTCAGGAGCTGCTACAAAAAGGTCACATCCGTCCGATTTCATCACCCTGTGGGAGCCCGATCATGCTAGTATAGAAGAAGGATGGGACTTGGAGACTCTGTATTGACTATCGGGCGCTAAACAAGATCATTGTCCGTAATAGGTACCCAATCCCATAGATTGATGATCTCCTGAACCAACTAAAGGGGGAAAAATATTTCAGCGAGATCGATTTGAAGTTAGGATATCACCAGGTACCAATCAAACCCTCCGATGTGTGGAAGATTGCCTTCAAAGCTATGGAGGGCCTTTTCGAATGGTTGGTTATGCCTTTTGGATTGACGAATGCTCCTGCAACCTTCATGAGGCTAATGGATGACATCTTGCGGCCATTCACCAACTCATTTGTAGTGGTATACTTGGATGACATCTTGATCTTTAGCAAGAGTTGGGAAGAGCACCTCCACCACATTCGACAAGGTCTCCAAACACTGCGGCAACACACGTTATGTGCCAATTTGGAGAATGCACTTTTGACATGACCCAGGTTCAGTATCTATGATACATTATTGATGAATAGGGGGTGCATGTGGATCCAGCCAAAATCCAAGTCATTTGGGATTGGCCATCTCCAACCACTGTGACAGAGCTTCGCAGCTTTCTAGGCCTTGCCAACTTCTACCGCAGGTTCGTGTTGGGATTTTCTCATATCACTTGGCCCTTGAGTCAAGTCACCAAGGGAGGAGCGAAAGAAAAATTCTTTTGGTCTGAATCTCAACAGAAGGCATTAATAGAGTTGAAATATCGCCTCTGCACAGCACCAATTCTTTCATTACCATACTTGCAACAACCATTTGAGGTCGAGACAGATGCCTCTGACTATGCTATTGGGGTAGTCCTTACTCAACACGGACATCCAATGGTACATCACAGTGAGAC
>APFE030390022.1:79245-91922 GCA_000404065.3 Pinus taeda
ACACAAGTTATGTGCCAATTTGGAGAAATGCACTTTTGGCATGACCCAGGTTCAGTATCTAGGATACATTATTGATGAACACGGGGTGCATGTGGATCCAGCCAAGATCCAAGTCATTCAGGATTGGCCATCTCCAACCACTCTGAGAGAGCTTCATAGCTTTCTAGGCCTTGCCAACTTCTACCACAGGTTCATGTTGGGATTTTCTCATACCACTTGGCCCTTGAGTCAATTCACCAAGGGAGGAGCGAAAGAAAAATTATTTTGGTCTAAATCTCAACAGAAAGCATTCACAGAGTTGAAAGATCACCTCTACATAGCACCAGTTCTTGCATTACCAGACTTGCAACAACCATTTGAGGTCAAGACAGATGCCTCTGACTATGCTATTGGGGTTGTCCTTACTCAACACAGGCATCCAGTGGCATATCATA
Source organism: Pinus taeda (assembly GCA_000404065.3). Lineage (NCBI taxonomy): Eukaryota > Viridiplantae > Streptophyta > Pinopsida > Pinales > Pinaceae > Pinus > Pinus taeda. Next base: position 79,680 of record APFE030390022.1, read on the forward strand.
GTGAGACACTTTCGGACACAGTCCGGAAGTATCCCACTTATGACAAAGAGATGTATTCTTTGTGCAGGCCTGCCGACAATGGAAGCATTACATTTTGGGGAAGGAAATGGTCATTCACATAGACCACCGACCCCTAAGTTCATACAGACCCAAGGGAAATTGCAGAATGTTCGCTATCAAAAGTGGTCCACGTACCTGCAACAGTTCCATTTGAATATCAAGTATAAGAAGGGAAACACCAATAATGTGGCAGATTGCCTCAATCGACCACCAATCATGGCGTTAACCACCGTGCTCATGGGCACGAGAAATCTGATTGGCCACTGCTCTACAAAAGTGACCTAGAGTTGGCCAGACATACCAGACACTCTTGGAGGGTTAGCATGTTCCATATTTTCACCTCCAGGATGACCTGTTATGCCACCTAGGTCACCTTTGTGTTCCTTCAAGTGAGTGTGCCAAGATGATTTGGGAAGCACACTACAGTTGGGCTGTTGGGCATTTCGGGGTTGAAAAGATGGTGGCAGTACTGCAAAAATATTTCTATTGGCCGAATCTTCGACAGGATGTCGGGAAGTACATCAAATCATGCATTGCTTGCACCATTGCCAAAACAACCATCAAGAAGCAAGGCCGCTATACCCTGCTGCCTACCCCTAGTTGACCTTGGAAATCCATCTCCATGGATTACATGTCAGGGCTTCCTTCCACTAAGCATGGAAATGACTCTGTTTTTGTGGTCGTTGACAGGTTCTCGAAGATGGCCATTATGGAGGCCTGGAAGAAGAATATCACAGCATAAGCCACTGCTAAAATCTTCTTTCAACGAGTATGGGTACACTTTGGGATCCCACAGTCTATCATTTCAGATTGGGGCAACAGGTTCCTCAGTACATTTTGTTCTAAGCTCTGGTCGATGCTAGACACCAAACTCACTAAGTCCACAACCTTCCATCCTCAAACCGATGGTTAGATAGAGGTTGTCAACATGATGATCGTACACATTCTGCGCATGTACAACTCAAAGAATCCACGCACATGGGACGAGAGCCTCCCCTATGTTAAGCACAGCTACAACCGGGCTCTCCACAGCTTGATTGGCCACAACCCTTTTTAGGTGGGCTTGGGATTCCAGCCACTATGTCCCATCGATGTGGCCATGCCATTTGCAGCTACTCATGCAGTTTTTGCTCATGACTAGTCCGAAACAGATAAGGCAAACAACTTCATTGAGCACATCAAACATATTTTCCAGCAGGTCCATGAAATTCTGGAGAAATCAAATGCCAAGTACAAGCAGCGACATGATCAACATCGGGTGCCACACAAGTTTCAAGTGGGCGACAAATTTTGGTTACATTTGGAAAATGAACGCCTTACTGGGGCCTATCGGAAACTTAGACCACTCTGATATGGTCCTTACACCATTACCAAGACTATGGGAGATAATGCATTTGAGCTCAGCATTCCCCCATTCCTTGGCCTGCACCCAGTGTTCAATTTGGACCGCCTTCGGCCATACTTTCCACCATTAATAGACACATCCAACATTGCAGAACAGCTCACACCCACAAAGTTAAATACAGATTACATGGAACAAGCTACAATTGAACGGATCATTGACACATAGATCAAGCACACTCGCTAGAAGAATATCCAGCTATATCGAGTTGTCAAAGCAGGCCAACTCCTTCACCAGGGCAAGTGGCTCACCAGGGACCAAGTTTAGCAGAAGTTCCCTCATCTCATGGAGGAACTCAACACAATGGGGACCATTGCTTCTTAAGGGGGGAGGAATGATCCAGGTGGATATTGGTGGCGACCCGCTAATTCCACTTGGATCCCCACGAGTTCTTCTTTCAGTTTTTCAGTTTCCTTAATTATAGGACAGTTTACTATTTTTAGCAATTTTTCGGGTCCTAAACTTCCGGAGCCATTTTTGAGGCCCTAAACGACATTTTTAAAAAATCATATTTTTTTTCATAGTCTTTGGAGATATATTTCCAATGGGCTATCATGCACGCCAAACGGAGATAATATGACCAATTCGCGACCCCGGGAAGTTGGCTGTCCAACTCACCCCAAATGGGGCCCACAGTTTGGGGTTTCATCTCCTAGGGTTAGGTTTTGGAGTGTTAAGGGTTTTCCATTGTTTCTCAATAATAAATAGGCCTTCGAGCCTCATTGTAACACAGTTCATAGGCATGTAGCCACCACATCTCTTCTCAAAGATAAGCTACCATCGCCCTAGTTGGTTTATTTCCACTTCTGTTTGTAAGCATATTTCAGTATTTTACAGTAATGAACTATATTATTATTTCCACTGCATATCCGTCTTTATGGTTATCTCTGTATTTTATTGAGTTCCTGTTTAAATCCGGACCATATTTACTCATAACTTTGCAGCTATTGCAGACGTTAGTCATACCCAGATCATAACATTTATACAATAAAACATGTGTCAATAATTCATATCATCTATCCATGATCAAACCACATAATGATAATACATTCCAAGCCTTATGATCTTGATCCATCATCCATCATCAACTGCATAGGTGCATCCTTGGTTCAGATCAAGCAAAGGATCACAAACCCATAACCAGCATACTAGATCTCACACTTCATCAGATATTCATCACTTGTACACTTGCACCTTGGCCTAATGATCTTCTTCTCCTTATATAGGTTTATGCCTCTCTCAATACCATGGTCCAAAACCACGTAGGACCAATACCTTGGACACAATACTGGGGGTCAATACCTCGGACAAAATACCATGGATCAATACCAAAATACCATGGTCCAAACACCACAGAACAAAATTTAGTTTTTTGACATGTACGCGCCTTTCCTTCTGTGAAAGCTTGTGTGTACGTTATACATGCATTTTTATATAGTGAACCCACATGTATATGCGACTTGGTATATAGTGAACCTGCATATACCTTTTCTTTCTTCATTCTTGATGTTTACCTTCTATACTGTGATCTTTCATCTCAGAGAGTTGCCATCCAGGACAACACTTGTGTCGTACCTGTATCATAATGCCAACAGGGATATGATTGGCCTCTAAATTGGAAATAAATTAAGGCCCATTAAACCTCACTTTTTGCATTAGATGATTTATTTTTAAGTTTAATATATTCATTAGAACGCTTTATGAATAATTCCATATTTGTGCTTAATATCATTTATTTTTGTGGAATATTATGAGAATATTGGGTAGATTATGAAGATTTGGAGGAGGAGATAATTTACAGACTTGCTCCCTACTACAGGAGGATCACATTTAAATATTAAATCAACAATATATTATGGAATTATGGCACAAATTGTCGAACTCCAATGACTAAGAAAATCTAGGAATGTGTTCCCTACCGTTTAATGCACATTCCTAGCATTCGGAACCAGATCCACTAATCAAGGAATTTTGGTGGGTAAAGATTCCTCCATTCATGGGGAATGATTCCTAATCATTTTGTATAAGTACCAAGTTGATTTTTCTTCTATGGAGATTTTCATTATTGTTCTTGTGGAGAGAACTCGTATTTTTGTAGCTCCATTATATTTTGTTGCATGGATGTAATTGTATTGATGAAAATAATGAAGATTGGTGTCATGTTCAGCTTCTAAATCTTGTTCTCCTCCATAGTTATTTGATTTTCATTAGCCTTGGCCATTCCAGGAGCCTCAAAGTCCTATTGTATAATTTTTTTCCTTCCTTTCACTTTTTATTCACATGCATCTCTTGTTTTTGTTATTTCTGCATTTAGTATTAATGATTTCTTCTTGTAGGATTGGGTTAAACGGTTGATGTAAGTTATTTTGTAGGATCAAAAGCATCAATTCATGCTTAAAAAATATTTGGAAGGTCATAGTAATAATTTAGCTACTTGGATTAGTCTTCTTATTCCCAAATCTAGATTTCTGGAACTCCTTTGTGGCAACTAGCAGTAAATTTCTGGTATTGTTTTGAGCATGCTAACGAGCTTCAATCAAGTTGAATCCACTTGTATTATATCAAAAAAACATTCTATTTCATAGAAAAAATTACCCCATTGCATTTTCACTTGACTATTTTAGGCAATTGATGGATTTACTAGCTCACTAGTTCTCAAATTTATGATTTTTAGACTAGTAATGTTTTACTATTTTTTAGTGTGGATTAATCGAGGTATTTTTGAGTGATTCCACTTGGAATGGGGACCTAAGACATCCTATTCAATAAAATAATTTGTCCCATACAATTTAGAGTTGAATTTCTTTTTCATTCGATCAATAATAAATTCATATAGTAAATTTGTAACATCTTGTAGTAAAACAAGGGATCTTGTAGGAGAACTAAGGGATCCTGTAGGAGACCTAGTAAATCCTGTAGCAGCCTGTTTTGAGCCTAAATTGAGAAAAATAATCATTGAAGATGGGATTAGGCCTTTACTTGACCTCCATGCCATCAATACCATTTTAACCCTCTTCCTCCACCCCTGTCTGCCTAGCCAAAGATCAAGGAAAGATTAGCATTTGCATTTATAAATAAAAAAAGATTAAAAAAATGAGTTCTTTTACATTTACACATGCACATAGCAGTTACTAATATCTAGATCAAATTTCATGCTTAGATTATTTAAAACATCACATGTGACAAATAGGGTTGGAATAGGGTTCTTTTGCAAGAAAAGTGTGTTAATAAGGAGATAGAGGATTTCATGTTACTTTACAAGCATTTTTAAATTCAGTCTTTAATTCCTACAAATAGGCAGAATTTCATTTCTCTCATGACAACAAATGAAGGACACATTTGTGATGCACATATCATATGGATACCTCTTAAGTTTTTACAAGCCCCTGGTTGATAATTAAAGTCGGTAGTCCTTGGAGTTCTAACATTCCTGTTGCAATGCCAAGGCTCATCACATTGCACCATAGAGGTGAAAATATGGAACTTTCTTTCCTTCTATGAGCATCTAGTAGGTGTTTCTGAATTAGGTATCTCTCTTGTAAAGATGCATCCACCCTCAAGTCTTGTGTCCACAAGAGTCGAGCACAATGGTGAGCGCCATGAATGGTGATCAGATCAGACACTCTACAACATTATTGGTGTTGCCCTTTCTGTACTTGATGTTCAAATGGCACTATAGCAGATATTTGTACCATTTCCAAAGGTGATTGTTCTGAAAATTCCCTTGTATTTGTATGAACTATAAGGGTTAGTGATCTGTGTGGATGACCATTTCCTGATGAGGACCAATATTGTAGCAAGAATGTTGCAACTCCTAGGGCTACCAACTTTACTTCATCAACCCAGGGTTCATACAAACTTGGAGGTGACAGTGTTGTATACATAAATAGATGTAATTGGTCTACTCTTTGTAATCTAGCCTTCTATTAACTAGAAGAAGTTTCGTTACCAACTTGGAGAGGGGAAATTTACCCTAATTGGGAGGAAATAAATGTTGCTTATTGCAAGAATGAAAGACCGAAAGAAATGCTTGCAAAATAACATGAAATCCTCTATCTACTTGCTAACACACCTTGCTTGAAAAAGAACACTACTTTAACACATGTGATGTTTTAACTAATCTAAGCATGAAATATGATCTAGAGAGTACTAAATATTGTGTGAATGAATAAATATAAAAAAAAACTTTTTTCCTTTCTTCTTTCTACTTGAAAAATGTAAATGTTAATCCTTCTTGGTTCTTTGGTAGGGGAGAAAGGCATGGAGGAAGAGGATTACAATGGTTTTGATGGCTTGGAGGTCAAGTAGGGGTCTAATCCTGGCTTTTGTGATGATTTTTCTCAATTTAGACTCGAACCAGGTTGCTACAAGTTTTCCTATGGGATGTACTAGTTCACCTACAAGATCCCCTATTTTACTATAGGAACAGACTGAAAGCTTAGGGAGTGGTCTAGAAAGTGGCATGGAGCTTCGAACAGGTGAATAAGGATGGAATAGGGCTTGGGAGTGATAGGCATTTACTCAGAACTCAAGCTAAAGCTTCAAGATGGTCAGATTTCCTCAACGGAAATGGAAAGTTTTCCTCATAAATCAAGAATTCAGATTGAGACCTTCGTGACATTTGGCAATCATGGGTGGATATAGCTTGGATGAGGCTGATCGAATGATGTCTCGCTACAATGTAGAAACTCCTGCAAAAACACACATCATTGTCGGCATTTACACATAAATTCATCTAAAAACAAGAAGGGTTTATTCAAAATAGAAGAAAACATAATTATCACCATTTATTTGCTAAGTTCATGCATGGAAGTGCTTGAGAACAACATAAAAAAGATATGAATTCAGTGAAAAACCTAAGGGATCAGGAAATACTAATTGCATCTTATCCTATTAAACTGAAAGATAATGACCTAATTAGCAGGAAAACTCTAGATTATGCAGAAAGTATGAATGCTATCTTTTTGGGCTAGATGGGAAGTGTTCCTCAAGCCATGATCCCTGAAAGGGAGAAATGAGGTGAAAACCACATTCTAATAGCCTTTTTGGAATATCTTCTTATCACTACAATGTTACTATTAAAACTATCCACAAATGGAACAAAACTAATTAAACCTACCAATACTTACAAATTGACAACACCAAAATCAGTTTAGCAACTTATTATGAGTATAACCTAAGTATAAATATACAAAAAGAGGAAAATTTTCTACTAGGGTTGCACCCTAACCCAAGATGTTTAGCCTTCTAAGTCAACTCAGTGCTATATCAAGGGAATGATGCTCATTTTCATTAAAATATTAGAAATACATAAGAGTGATTGGTTATAATGCTTCTACTCGAAAACTGCTTAGCTATATTGCACAAAAAATATGAATCCTAATGAGGCTCTAGGGCTCTTGATTTATACAAATGATGTTACCAACAACCTCCTTCAATTTGGGGAGTCTTGGCTCCCAATCTCGAGATCAAATTCTCTTCAACTGTCACTAGCTTGGCTACTAATGAACCTCATGACTCGGTTGCTCGCAACTCCGAGTTGATGATATTTGATTGAGGAATCTTCGAGTGAGTGAGGAGTTAAGGAGGGAGATCCTATCTCCTAGAATCTCTCTTGCTTGTCTTTGTTCTAGTTCGTACACTTTAATTAGCCAAAATTTTCTCCAAAACTTGCAACTAATGCTTATTAGACCAATAGACATGACATCTCATCTTTACTCTCCTCATTAAGAAAACATAATAAAAACATGTAAAGAATGATGAGAAAAGTTGATTTTAGTAAGCTAGAGGTGCATTAAGGTCCATATAATTTACCTATTGATGAGCCTCATCATCACCCACCTACTGAAAATGTTTCTCATCCTCTGAGCAACTCAATCTATGTCCATGTCTTTCATTACATTGGTGGCCTCCCTGACATTCCAGGTATCTGTTGTAGTCTCCTCCTCTTGTGGATAAAACCTTGCATTCGTCTCTATCTCCTCCCACTTCTTTCTTTACTCTTCTTCCTTTCTCCCCTCTAACATACGTAAAAGTAATGGTGGGATGAGTTTCAATCTAATCTAGTTGACTTTGAGTCTTTGTAATGTTTTCCTATACATTGGGAATCTTTCTAGTGCATCGCTCATTCTACCAGGAGAACGATATTCTTTGATCTTTAGGCTATAGGGTAAGGTGTTCCATATCCTTTGGCATGCTTGCTAGATCTCATCTCCTAGCCATCTTAGCATGCCTTCAAAATGGGTGACTTCTTGTTCTTGTACATCAAGGTATCATGGTGAAAGGTTGGGATAATTTGAAATGAGGTTTTGAGTTATGATGACAACCATTGAGTTAGGTTATTATGCTCTAATGAAAAGGGGTTTTTCTTCTTCTCTTGCCAATACCCTTTTCATTTATGTAGCTCTAGCTTCCTAATGACTCATCCAACATGCCAAGGCCATTAGTTGTAAGTCCCCTAGCTTTGGATTGGGGTCCCACATATTTAAATATGTCAAAGATAAATTGTCTAGGTAGAATTCAGATATCTTCGCTCTATCCTCTAGGGTGCTTTGGTTACAAAGGTCAATGAATTGTGTGTAGTCTTGGAAAGGCATAGTTCCTCTTTGTGCTAGGTTTTTTTTCTGAAACTGCAACCATTGTTCTTTGAGGTATAAGGCATATGATTTTGTTGGCATCCTACATTGAAATTCCTCTATGGATAAACTTGCCATAGTTGTCAATTTGCCTTCCTTTTCTTGTATCAGCTTTGTTAGCCATGTGTTCTCAGCCTCCAATTCAAATATCATCATTGTTTCCCTGTCTCTTATGCTACTTAATTCTTTTCCCATTTCTTGCAACTTCTCCTCCATGTGGCCTACATCCTCCACCCCTTTTGATTTAGCAATTTCATCCATCAATGTGTCCTTGCTCTCTCTTTTTCAAATTCAAAGAATAGAGGGCTGGAAAATTTTGGTGTTATCATCTACCTCCTTCAATGAATCTGTAGTAGGAGCTGAGCTTTGGGTGGTTAGAGTTTAAGAACTTTGGTGGGTGATGAGGTTTCAGAGTTATCCTTCATTGACCTTCACATAAATCTTTCTACCTTTATGTGTATTGAAAATACGTAAAAGAAATGATGATTTCTTCTTTTTACATGATAAACATAGAAGGTATGGCACTTACCTCCCTTTGCTATGCTCTGGTGATGAGAACTCCTGAACTGATTTCCCTCAGTGTCCACTTACAGCTCTGTGTGATAATTCTCCCTGTATCCTGTAGCTTTCCTGTAGTTTCCTGTAGGTACTCTTTTTTGATGTAGAGGTTGACTATTCCTATAGGTGCTAACTGTAGGGAGGTTAAGAGTAACTTTTCCTTCGATGACAACTCGACGTTGCCTCTGCCTTCATATTTTCTAAGTAACCAATACTTTGCATGGGAATCAATGATTATTTCTATTTATGGATGATTTCGTTGGGTGATGTGATGGTTGGCCGAGAACGAATACCTCCTTTTGGACCACTGGTCCCAGTACAAGTTCATCATATCACCTTTCCTTGTAATCATCTTCCACTTCTATTCACCATAAGTTAATCACTTTTTTGATTCATTACTATTAGGCTAGGCAGTAACTCCATAAGGAAAAAATGATCCATGTGTTCAATTCTATCACGTAGGTCTTCATAATATACACGAGGGAGAGACTATTCAGTTCATCTTCCGATGACTATTCATATTTCCTATTTATCTATTTACATAAATTCACCCAATCACAAGGATTAGGTGTCGACATTCCCCCCCCCCCCCCCCCCCCCCCCCTTATTCTGAAGGGATGTTGGTGAATCCAAGCATCATTCTGAATCATTCAAGCTTTTCTCTTCCAAGCGCTTTGGTGAAGATGTATGTAACTTGCTCATTTGTGGAACAATGACGAAGATGGATTGTTTTAGCCTCAACATGATGTTGAATCAGATGATATTTAGTATTGGTGTGCTTTGTTCGATCATGGAACTTTGGCTTCTTGGCCAACTTTATTGCAAAGGTATTGTCAATCATGAGTGGAGTTCATTGTAATTGTTTTACCCGCAAATCTTCAAGAATTTTCCTGAGCCACACAATTTCTTTTGTTGCTTCAGTGGCTACCACATATTCTGCTTCTATTGTGGAATCTGTTGGAACTAATTGTTTGCATGATCTCCAAGAGACAGCTCCTAATCTAAGACTCATAGCATATCCTGAAGTTGATACCCTAGTTTCTTTGTCTCCATCGAAGTCTGAATCAGAGTATCCAATCAAGCTAAAGTCGTCCACCTGTGTATACTTGATTCCAAAGTCTTGAGTTCCCTTCAAGTACCTTATAACTCTTTTTGCAGCAGACCAATGTCCCTCACAAGGCTTTTGCATAAACCTGGAGAGGATTCCAACAACAAACGAAATGTCTGGTTGTGTAGTAGTTAGGTAGTTGAGACTTCCTACAAGTTGTCTATACTTTGTTGCATCCTCAAATTGTTTTCCTTCAATAGATGTGAGCTTTAAGTTTTGTTCCATTGGAGTAGTAAGAGGATTTCACTCTGTCATGCCAAACCTATTCAATAGATCTCCAATGTATTCCTTTGAAAAAGAAATATGGACTTTGGATGTTGGGTTACTTCAATGCCAAGATAGTAATGAAGATAGCCCAAATCAGTCATTTCAAAACTTTTCTCCAAATCGTTTTTTATGGATGCAATGTAGCTTTCATTGTTGCCTGTCATCAAAAGATCATCTACATATACCACAAGATATACAAATATTTTTCCAACTTTCTTGACAAATAAAGTTGCATCATCAAGATCAAAATGTTTGAAATTGAGTTTCAGAAGATGCTTAGTTAGTTTTTCATACCAGGCTCGCAGTGCTTGTTTGAGGCCATACAAAGACTTCACAAGTTTGCATACTTTATGTTCATGTCCTTTCACAGCAAATCCTTCAGGATAGGACATAAAAACATTCTCTTTTAGATCTCCATTCAAGAAAGAAATTTTTACATCCATTTGACAGAGTTTCCAACCGTTCTGAGCTGCTAGTGCAAAGAGTGTCTGGATGGTAGCCCATTTTGCTGTGGGGGAAAAAGTCTCCTCATAATCAACCCCTTCCTTCTATGCAAAACCTTTTGCAACAAGCCTAGCTTTGTGCTTATCAAGTGAGCCATCAACTTTATACTTGTTCTTGTAGACCCACTTGCAGCCAATTGGTTTTGTTCCTAATTGAGGATCAACTAGCTTCCAAGTGCCATTCTTTATGAGAGCATCATACTCCTTTTGCATCACTTCTTTCCATTCATCATGAGAAGCAGCTTCTTTGAAGGAAGTTGGTTCAAAATCTATAGACAAGTTCAATTCACAATCATAAGAAACATCCATATCAACAGGTGAATTAGAGTCATCTACATCACCTCCATTTTACCAGTTTGAATTTCTGGTTCCTGTCTTTCTAACTTCCTTAGGATGTACACTTTCAAGTGTCTTTGTCAGCCACTTTGGGGGACCTTTCCCAAATTGTCCAAGCTGCTCCGTTGATTGAGTTGGGACTAAATCAAGATTGAGTCTCCCAATTCTATCAATTACATCACTTAAAGCATCATCCATTGTTGGAGTTTTATGTGGGGGAGAGTGTTCTTCAAAAGAAGATTCGACATGTTGATCTAGTATAGGAATCCCCCCTTCAAGATGTGGAATCTGATTATCAAATTCTTGCAATGATTTTGCTTTTGAAAATCTATCCAAGTGATCAAGTTGCTGCTCAACAACATTGTCAATTTTGGATGGTTCAAGAAAAATTACATCTCTATATAGAACAAACTTTTTATTTATTTCATCATAGAGACAACATTCTTTGGAGGTGTTTGAATATCCCAGAAAGATACACTTACGACTTCTAGCACCAAGTTTCTTTCTATGTACCTTTGGTATCAAGGCATAACAGGTGGAACCAAATACCCTAAGATGCCTTACCGAAGGAACATGTCCATACCACATTTCATATGGAGTCTTGTTTCTTATAGCATTAGATGGACATCTATTCTTTATATATGCAACACATAGAACAACATTAGCCCAAAACATTATCTTTACATTTTTTAAGAAGAGCATGGATCATACCATATTTAAAATTGTTCTATTCATTCTTTCAGCTACACCATTCTGTTGGGGATTATAAGGCACAGTTGTTTGATGTTTAATCCCATGTTGGCGAAGATATTGTTCAAATTCATTTGATGTATATTTTTTTCCATTATCAGTGCGAATAGACCCAATATGAGATTGTGCATCATTTTCAATCCATTTATGAAAATTCTTGAATGTTAGGAAAGCATCAGATTTGTTCTTCAATAAATAAACCCAACACATTCTGGTGTAGTCATCAATAAATGTCATGATATGTTTATTTCCTTTGCAGAAGGAACAGGCATTGGACCACATAAATCTGAATGAATAAGTTCAAGCTTCCTATGTGCTCTTGAATGTGAGTCATGAAATGACTGTTTGCTATGCTTTTCTAGAATGCAAGCATCACATTGCTTAAGTTTCTAGGAATTGTAGGCAAACCAGCCACACCATTTTTCTTCAATAAACTGTCATAGTTTCAATGTCCAAATCTAGCATGCCATAATAAACTTGATGGAAGTGTACCTTCTTCATGATGAGAATTGTATGAGAAATGTTGTGCATGAGTAGATGTTCCTTGCAGTTTGAGAAGTCTTTCTTCTTTTATTCCCCTCATGACAAGTGAGTGATCAGATGATTTTCTCACCTCAAGCTTGC
>APFE030390022.1:91932-116585 GCA_000404065.3 Pinus taeda
TCAGTGCGAATAGACCCAATATGAGATTGTGCATCATTTTCAATCCATTTATGAAAATTCTTGAATGTTAGGAAAGCATCAGATTTGTTCTTCAATAAATAAACCCAACACATTCTGGTGTAGTCATCAATAAATGTCATGATATATTTATTTCCATTTGTAGAAGGAACAGGCATTGGACCACATAAATTTGAATGAATGAGTTCAAGCTTCCTATGTGCTCTTGAATGTGAATCATGAAAACACTGTTTGCTATGCTTTCCTAGAACAAAAGCATCACATTGCTTAAGTTTCCTAGGAATTGTAGGCAAACCAGTAACACCATTTTTCTTCAACAAGCGGAGACTGTCATAGTTAAAATGTCCAAATCTAGCATGCCATAATAAACTTGATGGAAGTGTACCTTCTTGATGATGAACATTGTATGAGAAATGTTGTGCATGAGCATAGGTTCCTTGCAGTTTGAGAAGCCTTTCTTCTTCTATTCCCCTCATGACAAGTGAGTGGTCAGATGCTTTTCTTACCTCAAGCTTGCCATCAAACATATGAATTGAGTGACCTTGCTGGCGGATGTGGACCAGGGACAAAAAGTTTCCCTTCAGTTGTGGGAGATATAGAACATGATGCAGAAGAAAGTCTAGAAGACCAGGTAGTTTAAGCCTGATTGTGCCAAGCCCTGACGGCTTGATTTTTGATTGGTCTGCAAAGTATACTGCTCCATCAACATTGTAAGCAAAATCTTCAAAAAAATATTTTCTATGAGTCATGTGGTAGGTTGCTCCTGAATCAAGCAACTAATCATTTTTCCAATAGGCAAGTGAAGAATTAAACAAATCTTCATTTACTCCAATTTTACATTATGCCACAACATAGTGAGCGGATTCAGGTGCTTTACCTTTATCTGTATCATGAATTTTACCTTTCTGTTGGTTTCTTTTCAGCTCAATTTTGTGCCATGGTAGCTTGCACGTAGAGGCATCATGTAATCCATTTCTTTTGCAGCATATGCAGTGCAAATCTGCCTTTTCTCCTTGTGAATGTCGGCCTCTCTGCCTTTGAAATATCTTACTCTTCCTCTTCGACCACCTCTTCCTCTTGTAGAATATTGAGCAGGATGCTTTTCTTATGAGAAAGGAACATAGCCTCTTCAGAATATTCAGGGGCTATCTTCTTTCCAAAAGCTTTCTCTCTTTCAGCAAACTTTTTCACAAGAGAGTCAAAGGTTATATCTTTGAGATTTCCATTTGCTTGCAATGACTCAAGATAATTGGAGTAAGTAGGATAAAGTGCCTTGAGAAAAGAACTAAGAGGAATATCCAATTGAAATTTAGTGGATTTGATATCATGCATTATAGACTTTACTTCAGATGCAAGAGCAAGAGGATCATTATTTTGTAGTTCAAGAGTGAAGAGTTTAATCATGAGTTGAACAACCTCAAGTGCAGAATGTGAGTCATAGAGTTCTTTAAGCTTTTGTAAGTCTTCAAAGGTAGTTGAATATGATGAAATATGGAGACTCACCTCTTCATTTACAGATGCTGCGATTAATGAATAAGATTTGCTATTCTTGTTTTCCCAAATAACAAGCTCTTTGTTTGAGGTAGGTTGTACTGGTTCATTATCTCCGTTTCCGACACACACTCCTTTCCACAACTCATTGAAAATGAGGGTGTGTTTTCTCATCCGGGACCACTCAAGATAGTTCTCCTTGCCAGTGAAAACTATTCCCACCATGGATATGATTGAATGCATTCTGTAACAAGCACTTCTGCTGCAACATTTTACTCCTAATAGGAAAAAATATATATTTGATATGATGGGACAGAAAATTCAAATATCAATTTGCATTCATCTACACAATGTTAAGGTATAGAATATGGCAGTATACTAAGTCCAAAAAAATACCCTCAATAGCATAAAGCACTGGGTCCACTAAAAGGCTGAAGAATGTAGTCAAGACGTATTTGGACTCTCAATATCACAAGTTAACATATATGAACAAATTGCCTACCGCTTTTTCTTGCTGAATTTAGAATTACTAGGTTTGGATGGGATACCAATAAGTATATAAACCCCACAACGATTGTAAGGACAGACTTAAGTGGTCCATCCTAATCTATTACTATAGAAATTGGAATTCTATATCAAGCATAAGAATCCACGTATTTGAGCTAAGGTGTCTATGTGTATATGCAGGAGTGTTCAAAGAATACGGCTTAGATACATTAATTCAAATAGCCGCCACACAACTAAATGACCATCTTCCTGAAGCACATGAGGCTTCTCGAAAACTTTCCTTGGAACTTCGAGCTGCATATGACAAGTATGTCTCCAATCATCAGATGGAAGAAATATCTAATCCCACATCCAACAGTGATGCCTTGAAGTAGTTCTATTGCATGAAGCTTTCTCCTAGCAATGCTCAAGCTGTTCTTCATGTCATGTCTGTTGTGATTTAGTCTACGTATGAGAATTCAGGACATGGTCGTGAATTTCCATAATTGGCAGCTGTGTGTACTTCCTTGGATCCCAGTGTATAAGAGCCATACAAATGAAATGCTCAGTTGGAAAGGATTTGGGATTGAGCCAGAAATTGGAAGTGTGCAAGAGGCTAATAGGCCAAGCTATTCGGTTTATTAGAGAAAATAATGTTGAGTTAGAAGCAGAGAACGCTAGGTTTCAAAAATTAAATGAATTCTTTAGCAGGGAACAATTGAGAAACAAGCTGGTTGAGACACAGTCAAAGGATTCTAAGAACCACGACTTGTCCCTTCAAAAGAAAATTGTTCTAATGCAGAGCTCAGAGGATGTAGATAATGCAGCATTTAGACCTGACAGCGACTGTGGAGGGGGAAGGTTTGAATATATATGGAATATGACAGACAGAGGGCGCAGGTAGTGTGAGGCAGCAACGTTCAGGTGACAGCGTGGAGTAGACTACCAACATTTATGAAGAGGAAACATTTTTGAATGGAGAGCAGAGGAGTAGAGGAGCAGAATAGGGAGTTACATAGGGCATAAAAGCTAAAAAAATGAGCTGGCTCTGATACCATGTTAGGCCAGGAAGTAACTCCATAAGGCAAAAATGACTTGTGTGTTTAATTCTATCAGGTAGGTCTTCATTATATACATGAGGGAGAGACTATTCAGTTCATCTCCTGATGACTGTTCATATTTCCTATTTATCTATTTACATAAATTCACGCAATCACAAGGATTAGGTGTCAAAAATTACCCTTTTTTTTATGTGACCTTGCCATATGTGTAGTTGACTAACCCTTTTTCTTCTTGTTATCTGACCGAGTGTGGCCAAGTTAAATTTCCACCTTCACTTATAAAATCAAATTCGTACATATTCCTATATTTTAATCATATTTGTGCCTATGAGGGAGTATTGGTGAGATGACATACCTATGTTTCCTTTGCCTTGCTGATCCATGCTGGAGAGTGGTGTCAATTTGTCGTTCTTTTGTGTTTTTTATTCTTTTGTTGCTAATTTTGTCCTCTGATGATGTATAGGTGCTGGATTTTATTGCTGCTAGGCTTCTTGTTACTATTAAGCTCTGGATGAGCTTCCTTATTCCTTTAGTCATTGTGTTGAATGTGGGTTGAAGTTTCTATGGCTATTTTTTGGTGGAATACGCTACTACAGGAATTCCTACAAGATGTCCTGTAGTTGCATTTTTCTTGAACTTTCGAATCTTTTCTCTGCTCTGAAGTGGAATGGGTATTGAAATAAGTGGAGGATGTGGTTATGGAGTGGCATATGATGTATGTTATTGTTGGCATGCCTCTTTTTTATGTTTTAGTTTTCTCTCTTCTTCCTTTTTTATATTTTCTAACAATTTGTTTTTATGGACACAGGGGTGACATGGTCATGAAGGGTTTTGGCTATGGTGTGGTGAGGTAAATCACTCTTTTCATATTCCAAAATAGGATTGTGTCACCATTTTTCCAATGGACTACCCTTCCTGTACTTTTTCAAGGCCTCCTGTAATACCTTCAACAAACTCTTATAGTCTTACAATGAATCTTGTAGAAAACACATAATTTCCTGGAATTGGAACCTGGAGTTGAGTATGGATTGAAGACATGGGGATTATGGAGGAGATGAGATGGATGAATGAAAACACAATTTGTGGTAGGGATTGTTGCCTTATGTATCCTATGCTCATTATCCTCTTTCAAACCTGCAAAAACAGAATTGTTATTGTTGTATGTTTTCCTCCCTTTTTTTTAAAAAATACAACTAGGCTACCTCGAAGGAGGTTTTCATCTTTGTTTCTTTCCCCGGGTTCCTCAAAAGAGGTTTTCATCCCAAAAGTTGGACTCAGGAGCCTCATGGATGTTTTCAGCTAGGTCCCTTTATTTTTTCTTTTTTCTTCCCTTTTTCTCTAAGAACTTGGTGAGGTGGAAGCTGAGGCTTCTTCAATCACCATCACTGCCTTACTGATACAACTGATGAATTCTTGCTTTGATAAGGGCTTTTTGTAGGCCTTTAACCTATACCTATTGACAGGCTAAGGGATACCTTCCGCAACGATGGTTCTTATTTGAACAGTGACATTATCAAGGAAAGTTTCTATCACATATGGTCCCAACCATTTAGTCATTAAATTTCCTTTGAAATATTTGTATCGGGATTCATACAGCAAGGCCCAGTTGCCTTATTGAAACAGTTTGTCCTTGATATTTCTGTCATTTCAGATTTTCCTTTGTACTCAGATCAGTTCTATGTGTAAGAGTGTCTGCATCATAAATTCATCTAACCCATTTAGCTGGATCAATCTTTCTTTTTGTGCCCTTGTGACATCTAGATCCAACTATGCTACCATCATTAAGGTGTTGTATTCGAATTCAATGGACAACATGGCTTTCTTTCCATAGGCTAGGTCATAAGGATTGAAGCTAGTGGTGGTCTTCCAAAAAGTATTGTAGGTCTAGGTGGCCTCCACCAATATGTCTGCCCAATCCTTCCTACTACTGGTAATCACTTTGGTCAGAATGATTTCCAATTCTCGGTTTGCGACTTCCACTTACCCATTAGCCTGTGGGTGGTAAGGAGTCAAATTTATGTGCTTGATCTTATGCTAGCTTAACAGATTTTCAATCATGTGAGATGTAAATTGACTGCCTTGATCAGTTACCAACTCTCTAGGGTATCAAAACTTATAAAACACATTCTCCATCAATAATTCAACCACTTTTTCTTATGTTTCTACCTTGATAGATTTGGCTTCAACCCATTTTGTTAAGTAGTTGATGCACACAATTATGTACTTCTTCTGTCTGGATGGAGGGTCAATGGGCCTGATGAAATCCATGCCCCAATTGTCAAATGGCTCTAAAGTCACTTGAGGTTATAAAGGCATTTCATCCCTGGAGGACTTCCACATCCTTTGGCATAGACCACACTGGCCAGTATACCTTTTCACATCTTGGTGGATACTGGGTTAGTAATAGCCAACTTTTAGTACCTTGAATGTTGTTCTTTTGGATGCAAAGTGACCTCCACAAGGCTCATCATTGCAGGCTAGAAGGATGTCAAAAGCCTCCTCCTCTATGAAACATATCCTTAGAATTCGATCAGGACACACCTTGAAGAGATTTCCTTGAATCCAAGTTAATGGGGTGCTTTTTCTTATGATTTTTCTCTTTTCCTTGGAGGACAAATTTGGAGGGAATTATGTAGATACCAAGTAGCTTTCTATGTCAGCAAACCATGGAGAGATAACTAAAATGGCGAATACATGTTCATTTGATATCTCATCATCAACAATTCCTTCCTCCCCTGTAGGCAAAGTCAATCTAGATAAAACAATATGAAACTACATTCTCTTTTCCAGGCTTATCAATAATAGTTAGATCAAATTGTTGCAATAGAAGTAACCATCTAATAATCCAGGCATTTACATCAAGTTTGTTCATCAAATCTTTAATTGTAGCAAGGTCAGAATGTACAAATGTCTGGTAACTAGTAATGTAATGCCTAAGTTATTTCAATGAATGGAGAACAAATAGGAGCTCTTTTTCAACTACTATGTAGTTTAGCTTGACTTTTGACAACTTCTTGTTGATGAAGTAAATGGCATAAGGTAGCTTGTCATCTATCTGGCCTAGAGCTTCTCCTATAGTTTTGTGAGAGGCATTGGCATGAATGTGAAAAGGAAGAGCTCATTTTGGGCCTCAGAGGATAGGTGCAGTAGTCAATTTGTCCTTTAAGGTCTCTAGGGCCTCTTGGCAACTTTCTAACCATAAAAATTCAGAGTCTTTGGCCAATAATCCAAATAAGGGAGAGGTTAACTTGCTAAAATATTTTATAAATCTCCTATAGTATCTGTCTAATCCTAATAAAATTATGACATCCCTCTATTTCTATGGATTAGGGACCCTTTCTATGATGGCTATCTTATTTGGTTCTACTAGCAGTCATTCTTGGGATATTGAGTGACCTAAAATAGTCCCTGAAGTCATTAATATTTTGGACTTTTCAAGACCAAGGGATAAGTTAATTTCAATGCATTTGTTCAACACCTTTCAGAGTTTAGAGAGAGCCTCCTGGAAATCACACCCATTGGGGATGAAATCATCGATATAAATTTCTGCTTCATCATGGACTAGGTCTACAAACATGCTCAGGATTGCTCTCTGGAAAGTAGCACTGGCATTACATAAACCGAAAGGAAGGACCCTATAAGCAAAAGTACCCCAAGGAAAGTTGAAGGTGGTTTTATCCTAGACCTCTGGGTTGATTTGGATTTTAATGTACCCATTGAATCCATCCAGGAAAGAGAAGAACTTCTTTCCTACGAGACCATCTAATACTTGGTGAATGAAAGGTAGAGGGAAATGTTCCTTCTTTGTGGCTTTGTTTAGCTCTTGGTAATCCACATAGATCCTCCACTTTCCATTTTTGTTTGGAACCAGCACCAGAGGCGACACCACTTACTGTCCGAATAGGGTAAATGAATCCTATGTCCAACAACTTTTGGAGTTCCTCTTTGACTATATCCTTGAAGGCTCAATTCATTCTCCTTTGGGGTTACCAGACTGGCTTGCAACCTTCTTTGATGTAAATGTGGTGAGTACACACCGAAGGGTGCACTCCCTTCATATCTTTGCAATTCCTAGAAAAGGCATCCAAATGTTCTCTTAGCATGTTACATAACTCTTCTTCTTGGTGTACAGAGAGAGGGGTTGATTTTCAATGCTCTTTCAGGGCCAAATTCTATTATTTTGACACAAGTAGGGTTTGAGTCAACTAAGCATAAATCAATCTGATTGTTGTCCTTGAGTTCCTTCACTAATTCCTCTAGAGACATGGTGTTGGGAGTTTGATTTTGGAGGATGTGTTCAATCAGGTCATCTTCATCAGATTGTCCTCCTCCTATGGTAGTTTCTAGGGTACAGATTTGGGAGGAGAAGAGTTCATCTTCTTCCTGCTCTTCTAGCCGTAAAGGTAAGTCATGCTCTAGGGATAGTTGAGCAGGAGGGTACAAGACCAATTGTTTAGACAGATACCCATTTTTGATGGTCATATTTCTATCCCTACAACTTATGTAGGCATCGACAGTGACTAAATAAGGCCTCCCAAGGATGAGAGGGTAAACATTGAATTTGGTCTTAGGCTAGAGAACTGAGAAGTCTACAAGGTTTTCCCAGGAATCAATGGAGACCATCACGTCCTCAACAATTTCCTCAGGAGCTACCGTGGATTGGTTCTCAAGCTACAAGACTGTTGTGGTCTTGCTTAATGATCCCTAGAGATTTAGCTTGAGCATAGTTTCCTTAGTCATCACATTGATGGTAGCCCCAAGATCAATCAAGGTATGGAGAACAATGATTCCATCGATGTGTACATCTACTACAGGACTCCTAGGATCCAGATACTTTGGGAAAATTACTCACCCTAGCATTAAGTCAGACAGTTGTCTGATGACATTAATGGTAGGGGTGTCTTTCTTTACCCTTCCTAGATGTTTGAAACACTTCTCTTTGATAATTGTATTGTAAATGGGAACATCTTTGGTATCTTGGAGAAGCAGGATTTTGACACATAGATTTTTCAACTCACCCATAATTTCAGTCACTTTTAGGGTGTGCTAGACTAGATGGGTTAACCTTTCAAGAAAGTGGGGTGGATTCACTCTAGGCACACTTTCCTCTCTTTCCTCCTCACTCTCCCTGGGTGTAGATGGAGGTTGGTTATCTAGAAGAACTCTCCTAGAACTAAGGTTAATTTCATGAATTTCCATAGCATAGGTAGGGTGCGATGTTTCTCCACTATAGACTTGTTGTGCTTGTCTATTGTTCAGGTTCGGGTTTGGTTAGGCATGCATATGAGGTTGTTTAGGTGGATTAAGGTGTAGGAACTATGGTTGAGATGGAGGTGAAGTAAATAGAGCTAGAGCTTGGTTGTATGGGGGCATCCAGCCCTAGGGTGGCACATTCCATTGAGGTTGTGGGGGAGTATATGAATGAAATGGTTGGTTGGATGATTGGGAATGGTATTGAGGTGAAAAAGGCTAGGTAGAAGGTGTATACCGGGAAGGATAAGTAGGTGGGCACCAAGGGGAAATGGATGTGTTTTGATTAGGGTTGTAATATGAATAGGATGCCCCTTGCACGCCCTATTAGTATGGTCGAATTTCATGAGGCCTCCTTTGATATATGTAGCAGAGTTGTTCGGTGATCCGTTCAGTTCCCTGATACAAAACCTTTAATCCAAGAAGAGAAGGGCAACTGTTTATGGAGTGGTTTTCCTTAGAGACCGAGAAGATTTCTATAAGGTTCAATGGAAATTAATTCCTAGAGTGCCTCGTACATCTAGGGCAAAAGATGGATAATTCTCTCTTTGCTTCCTCCTTCTTTCTTTTGATCTGCATAGGGTCTATTTGCAGAGAAAGGTTTTGCAGCATTTCACCATTGAAGTCTTCCAACATGTTCCCAATTTCACTTTTTATGGATGTTTTGGAAGAGGATGAACTGGCCACTACTTGACTAGCCATGCCCTTCTTTCTAGCTACCCTAGAATGATTTTTGAAAACTTTCTTGATATCATCATAGGGTAGCTAGTAGATGTCCCATCATGACAATAGATTTATGGTTTCTAGGAGATCTTCCTCAATCCCCTTGAGAATTATTAACTTAAATGATTCAGGATCAGGGGTGCACCTGGCCCTTTAATAGTTGAGTTGGAATCTTTCCCTCATAACCCTCTAAGAACTCATCATGTCCCAAGGTCGTTCTAAAAATTTCATCTTTCATATATTTACAACTATAGCATTCCCTATTCTTGTTGTTGAAATCTTGTTGCATCTGAGCCCAAGTGGTGATATTATCCCCAAGTACACCCATGAACTAGCACAGGGATACATCCTTGAGAGTGGATGGGAATAATTTCAACTTCTAATCATCAGAGGTGTAATCATAAGTTCTGCATATGACAACAAATTCAAACAAAAAAATATCTGGATCTTCTAAGGTCAGGCCATGAAAGTGAGGAAGAGCAGAGGGGCTTATGTTTTTCATCTTAGCATCCCCATTAGTTTCCCTGATGGGAAAATCAACCTCAAATCTTTCCCTCTCTCCCCTTTCATTTCTATTTTCAGCCATTGTGTCAGTTGGTGGAACGATTTATTCTTCGTCCCCTATAAGCTCTTCAAAAATATTTGGTTATTCACCTAAGGAGTCCTCTAGCTCACAACCACCAAACAAGAGGGAAGGTTGGTTGTTTGAAGTTTGGTTGTTTGAAGTGGTGGGGGTATTTGGAAAAAAATTCCCTAAGTTATCCCTATTCCTACGAGGCATGGAAGGAATGTTTTTTTTTACAGTTTTAAACTACTTATAGAATTGAAAGAAAACAAAACTAAATTGCGGCTATTTGTTGAATGAAGCTAACTGCAGAATGAAAGAGATAAGAAAAGGAAGAAAGAAATAAGAAATCACATCTACTCCGACATCTCCCCGACAACGGTGCAAAAAAGTGATGAGCATGAGTATTATAGAAAGGAGGAGGAGACAACTAAAATTACAATCACAACCCTCAAAGATGCTATTTCTGGTTCTACAATTTTGCTTTTATACATTTCTTTATTCTTCCTTTTCTTAATAAAAAACATACATAATAGCTACTTCATTTCTTTAAGGACTATAATATTTCTGATAAACTTCTCTAGTCACATTCATGAACTCAACAGTCTTACACTGACCCTTTGCATAAAAATTTGCTGTAGAATCATTCATGAATCATTTTTCATCATGGCATTATGTCACAAGAATACCACTACTACTCACAACAACTACAACCCTACTGCAAATATGAGTTGTAAACATTTATCTATAGTATTAATCATAGTATTTATGATCCAAACTTATGCAGGAACACAAAAAAATAAAGATATACACATAAACATAGAGATGCAACAAGGATAAAGCTTCATTTCATTAATATCAAAGAACTGAAATATGCTTACATACAAAATGGAAATAAACTAGCTTGGGCGATGGTAGCTTATATCTAATAAGAGATGTGGTGGCTACATTCCTCTGAACTATGTTACTATGTGGCTTAAGGGCATTTTTATTATTACAATAAAAGGAAAACCCCTAAAAAAACGAAGCCCTAACCCCAAGAGATAAAACACCAAGAGTTTATGGGCCCTCTTGGGGTTAGGTGGTTATCCAACTTCCTGGGGTCGTAACTTGGTCATGTCATCTCTGTTTGGTGCATTCAGTACCTCATTGGAAATATCTCTTCGAGTAATACAATATTTTCTAGAGGCCATTTCTTATGGATATAGGCCTATTTCCGACCTCCAGAAAACACCGTTTAGGGGTCAAAAAAACTCTAAAAGTTTAGGACCCAAAAAACTGCTAAAAATAGTTAATGTTGCTATAATTAAGGAAATAATGAAAAAAATTGGAGGTCTAGGTGGAATAGGAGGGTGGCCACCAATATCCACTTGGATACATCCTCCCCCCTTAGGAAGAAATGGTCCCCATTGTGTGCAGAGCCTCCATGAGGTGAGGAAATTTCTGTTGAACATCGTCCCCAATGAACCACTTGCGCTAGTGAAGAATTTGGCCTCCTTTAGCTTGATCCTCTGCTGGTGATTATTCTTAATCGACGTGTCCATGATCCTATTATTTGTGGCTAGCTCAATGCAATTTGGGATGAACTTTATTGTTTTCATCCGCTCCGCGACATCAGATGTGCCCTACAATGGAGGAAAGTATTGTCGCAAGCGGTCCACATTTAATATTGGGCATAGAACAAGGAATGGTGGAATGTTGAACTCAAAGGAATTTTCCCCTACAACCTTGGTGATGGTGTACGACCCATATCGGAAGTGGCAAAGCTTGATGTGGGGCCCAACAAGATGCTCCTTCTACAAATGTAACCAAACTTTATCGCCCACCTAGAACTTGTGTGGAACTCGATCTTGATCATGACGTTGCTTGTACAAAGCATTGGCTCTATCCAATATGTCATGGACTTGTTGGGGGATCTGGTGAATGCACTCGATGAAACTATTAGCCTAGTCAGCTTTAGATTTTACATGAGTCGAATATTCTTGAGCAGTTAGAATTTGTATGGCCACATCAATGGGACAAAGTGGCTAGAATCCAACCCCACCTGAAAATGGTTATGGCTAGTGGAGTTGTGGAGAGCTCTTTTGTAGCTTTGCTGGGCATAAGGGAGGATTTATGTAATGTGCATGGATTCTTCAACCTATACATGCACAAAATGTGCACGATCATCCTATTGATGACCTTTTCTTGGCCATTAGTTTGGTGGTGGAAAGTTGTGGAATTAGTGAGCTTGGTATCTAGCATTGATCAGAGGCTTGACCAAAATGTACTCAAGAATATTTTGTCCCGATCTGAGATAATGAACCGTGGGATCCCAAAATGTACCCACACTCATTCAAAGAAGATCTTAACAGTGGATTCTGTTGTGATAATCTTCTTGTAGGCTGCTAGAATGACCATCTTAGATAATCTGTTGACAGACATCTTAGATAATCTGATTATGGACCACACTTGTTGGTTTGAAATGCGTTAGCCAAAAATTTCTCTTATGTGATTTCTATCAAAAGACTTTGCTTAATTCATTATGGATCATAGAAGCTTGAATACAGAGACCATGAACATGCAGTCATTTCCATGCTTAGTAGAAGGAAGGGCCGGCATGTAATCCATAGAGATAGATTCCCAAGGTCGAATAGGAGTAGGAAAAGGAGTATATAAGCCTTTCTTCTTAAGTATTAGTTTGGAAATGATGTAGGAAGTGTAGGATCTGATTTACTTCCCAACATTGCATCTAAGGTTCGGATAATAAAATTACTTTTGTAGCACTGCAATTTTTTTCTCTACCCGGAGTGTCTAGCGATCTGACTGTAGTTTGCTTCCAAAATCATATTGGCACTCTCACTTGTAAAATAGAGTTATCCAATGTAACATAACATTGCACCCTAGAGGTGAAAATATGGAACTTGATTTCCCTCTAGGAGCATCTAGTAGGTTTTTCCAAATTAGTTATCTCTCTTGTAAAGATGCGACCACCATCAAGTTTTGTGTCCATAAGAGCTAAGCACAATGGTCAAAACCATGAATAGTGGTCAAATCATACAATATACAACATTATTGGTGTTGTCATTTTTGTACTTGATGTTCAAATGGTACTATTGCATATATGTGGATCGTTTCTGATGGTGATTGTTTTGCAAATTCCCTTGTGTCTGTATCAACTGTAGGGGTCGATGATTTGTGTGGATGACCATTCGCTGTTGAGCAACGGTATTGCAGCAAGGATGTTGAACTCTTAGGGCTACTGATTTGACTTCATCAACTGGGGTTTCTTACAAACTTGGAGGTGACAGTGTTGTATACACAAATAGATGTAATTGGTATACTCTTTTTCACTACTGAGTTGGGACGATAGACCACTAGTGTTTCTCAAACGAGCCTTCTACTGACTAGGAGATGTTTTATTACCAACTTGGAGATGGGAAATTTACCATAATTCGGAGGAAGGAAATGCTGCCTATTGCAAGAATGAAAGACTGAAAGAAATGTCTGCAAAATAACATGAAATCCTCTATCTACTTGCTAACATACCTTTCTTACAAGAGAACCCTACTTTAACACATTTGATATTTTAACTAATATAAGTATGAAATATGATCTAGAGAGTACTAACTGCTGTGTGCATGAATAAATATAAAAGAACTTTTTTCCTTTTTTCTTTTTGCTTGAAAAATGTAAATGCTAATGTTGCTTGGTTCTTTGGCAATGAAGATAGGTGTGGAGGGAGAGGATTACAATGGTTTTGATGTCTTCGAGGTCAAGTAGGGGCCTAATCTTGGCTTTAGTGATCATTTTTCTCAATTTAGGCTCAAAACAGGTTGCTACAGGTTTTCCTATAGGATGTGTACAAGATGTACTAGCTCACTTACAGGATTCCCTCTTTTACTACAGGAACAAGCCAAAAGCTTAGGGAGTGGTCTAGAAGGTGGGGTGGTTCTTGGAAAAGGTGAATAAGGAGGGAATAAGGCATGGGAGTGCTAGGAATTTACTTAGAACTCAAGCTAAAGGTTTAAGATGGTTTGATTTGCTCAAAGCAAATAGCAAGTTTTCCTCATAAATCAAGAATTTGGATTGATACCTTGGTGACTTTTGAAATCATGGGTGGATATGGCTTGGATGAGGTTAATGAGATGACGTCTCCATGCAATGTAGAAACTCTTGCAAAAATACACATCATTGTTGGCATTTACACATAAATTCATATAAAAACAAGAAGGGTTTATTCAAAATAGAAGAAAGAAAAATTATCACCATTTATTTGCTAAGTTCATGAATGGAAGTGCTTCAAACCAACATAAAAATACCAACTGAAACTTATACTATGAAACTAAAAGATAATGACCTAATTAGTAGGAAAACCCTAGATTATGTAGAAAGCAAGAATTATGTCTTTTTGGGCTGCATCAGGAGTGTTCCTCAAGCCATGATCCCTAAAAGGAAGAAATGAGGTGGAAACCACTTTAGTCATTATTTTTGGAATATCTTCTTATCACTACAATGCTACTGTTAGAAATATACACAAATGGAAGCAAACTAATTAAACCCGCCAATACTTGCAAATTAACAACACCAAAATCAATTTAGAAACTAACTATGAGTATGACCTAATAATACATTATCAACAAGAGGAACCTCTGCTGCTAGGGTTGGGTCCTAACCCAAGAGCTTCAGCCCTTTGAGTCAACTTTGTGTTGGATCAAGGGAATGTTGCTCATTTTCATTAAAATATCATAAATACATGAGAGTGCTTGGTTATAATGCTTCAACTCAAAAACTTGTTAGCTATCTATCACAAAAAATATGAATCCTAATGAGGCTCTAGGCCACTTGATTTATACAAATGAAGTTACCAACAACTTCCTTAAATTTAGGGAGGCTTGGCTCCCAATCTCGAGATCAACTGCTCTTCAACTGTAACTAGCTAATGAACCTCATGACTTCGTTGCTTGCAACTCCGAGCTAATGAGATTTGATTGAGGAATCTTCGAGTGAGTGAGGAGTTAAGGAGAAAGGTCCTATCTCCTAGAATCCCTCTTTCTTGTCTTCATTCAAGTTCTTGCACTTTATTAGCCAAAATTTGCTCCAAAACCTGAAATCAGTGCACATTAGACCACTAGACATGACATGTCATTTTTACTCTCCTCATTAAGCAAAACATAATTAAAACATGTAAAGAATGATGAGAAAAGTTGATTTTAGTAAGCGAAGGTGCATCAAGGTCCATATAATTTACCCATTGATGAGCCTCATCATTTCCTTCCCCAAAATGTAATGGTTCCATTATCAGTAGGCATGAACAATAGAATACATCTATTTTATATAAGTGGGATACTTTTGGAATGTATCTAAAAGTGTCTCACTGTGATATTCCACCAAATGTCCCTTCCAGGTAAGAAATACACCAGTAGCATAGTTAGAGGTGGTTGTCTCAATTTCAAATGGTTGTTACGAGTCTGGAAATGTGAGCACTAGTGTTGAGTAGAGGTGATGCTTCAAGTCAAAAAACACCTTCCATTGAGATTCAGACCAAAAAACTTTTCTTTCACTCCACCCTTGGTGACTTGAGTCAAAGTCCAAGTGATATCAGAGAATCGCAACATGGACTTGCGATAGAAATTGGAAAGATCCAGATAGTTGCAGAGCTCTATTAGAGTAGTTGGGGCTGGAAAATCTCGAATAACTTGTATCTTGGTTGGCTTCACATGCACACCTTGCTCATTAATGGTGTACCCTAGATATTAAACATGGGTCATACCAAAAGTGTATTTCTCCAAATTGGTAGAGAATTTGTGCCATTGCAGGGTTTGGAGGACTTGTTGGATATAGTGTATGGTCTCTTCCCAAATCCGATTGAATATCAGGATGTCATCTAGTTACACTACCACGAGTGAGTTTTTAAAGGGCCACAAGATGCCTTCCATTAGCCTCATGAAGGTTGTGGGGGCATTCATCAACCCAAAAGGCCTGACCAACCATTTGAAAAGACCTTCCTTGGATTTGAAGGCAGTGTTCCACACATCATAGTGTTCAATTGGTACCTTGTGGTACTTGGAATTTAAGTCAGTCTTACTAAATAGTTGTCCCCCTTTGAGCTGTCCAAAAGGTCATTAGCCTTTGGGATTGGATAATTATTTCGGAAAATGATCTTATTCAGTGCCCTATAGTAAATAAAGAGTCTCCAGTTGCCATATTTCTTCTGTATGAACATGATCAGGCTTCCACAGGGTGATGAACTTTTCCTAATGTTCCCTTTCTACAAAACATCCTAAATCTACCTCTTAATTTCATTGTTCTTCATAAAATAGTGTTGGTAGATCGGTTTGTTTGGTAGCAGTGCTCCTGAGTTCAAATCGATGGAGTGCTTTACCTGACAATGTAGGGGTACCCCTGTGGGTGAGGTGAAGATGTCCCTATACTCTTCCATGACCTTGTGCATGTACTGCTACCATGTGGAGGAGCCATGTTTGGAGTTTGTGGATGTGGCCACAATCTTCTTCTTGACTTGAAGACAAATCATCAGGAAGATAAATTCCCCAGTCTGGTAAATAATCTTATTGCAATTCCTTGTAGAGATCAAAGAGATGGCAATAGGTAGTTCTACCTCTGGTATAATGTATAACATATTTCCCAAATAGATAATGACAGTGTGAGGCCTGTGTTATCACTCCAATATTTCTCTAGAGTTGTTAAGAAATAAATGATTAGAGGTAACCACAAACCTACTTTGGAGATTAGGATCTAGCCCTCCTAATTCTCAGGGAGGGCTCTCTCTTTATGATTTAAATTTGTTTTAGTTATTTTATTTTAGGCTAGTTATGATTGTACTTGGGTTTTGATTTTGATTTGGTGGTGAGATCACTGACTTAGATGGGTAGAGGGATGTCTTTTACCATTGGGCTATGGGGTCAAGTGTCAAGGCAAATAGGATTGGAGCCAGTTTAAAACTAGTGTCTATAGGGCAAGGTAGTTGAGTAATTTCAGGTCTTAAGGCTAGAATGATGAAGTTGGTTTCAATCAGATCCAAGGAGAAATTAAGGGTTCCTTAGGCTAGATAATGAAAGAAGTGAAAGAGGTCAACTGGGATGGGAGAGAAATTAAGGATTCTCAGATCTATATATCAGAAGAAAACATAGAAAAGATCAATTGTTCAAAACAGAGTGTACTTAAACAAATTCCGAGATAAATTTCTAGTTAATTCATTCACTTTAGATAACATGTAATTTTGTGTAATACATAAGAAGATAACAAATTTGACAAAGAAAATACTTCACTATAATAGCTCAACACATGAATCCTGTAATGTAATCTTTTTATTACTCAGTCTAGTCTCTTGACTTGAAAAATTGGTACAATAACCCTTAGGTTTCTGATCAATACAACAATACAAATGTCTAGCAATCCACACCCTAATAATTCAAAAGAAGAAGTATTTATACAAAATTTACAAATTGTTTACAATAAATGTTGTCTCTAACAGACAGGACATTTTTAGGCTATATATGAACTAAAAGTTGTTGACTTGAAAAATTGGTACAATAACCCTCAGGTTTCTGATCAATACAACAATACAAATGTCTAGCAATCCGCACCCTAATAATTCAAAAGAAGAAGTATTTATACAAAATTTACAAATTGTTTACAATAAATGTTGTCTCTAACAGAGAGGACATTTTTAGGCTATATATGAACTAAAAGCTCTAACTGCTGTAGATTAATAGTTCTGGTGGAATGTGCTGTGCAAATGTTGTTTCTGTGGAAGTGGGCGCAGGTAGGATGTGGACCCAAATTTGTGGTTGTACTGGAAAATGAACTAGCAGATGCAAATGTATCTCTCTCTTCCTTAGTAATTCACTCAACTACTTATTGATCCTCTAACTTGATAATCTGCGACTTCCCTCACTGATGGTTGATCCTATGATTGCGCTGCTATTTTATCATCCATTAGTGTCACAAATATTTTGGAAAATATATAATAATATATATATTTGAATAATAACTCCAAAATATTTTAAATGAAATTTATAATTAAATTTCTATAAAACCATGTGTTGTTTCCAATCTGTGGTGTTGTTTTCTCTTTCCATGAATTCGCAAAACCATGTGTAGTTTTGTTCCTACTACTCCTTCCTCTATAAATTCATTTTATGTGTATGTAAATTCCTTTACCTTTGTAGAATACCTTGATGGTTTTGAAAAACCATGTGTTGATTTGTATGGTTGGAAGAGTATTCTCACTTTACTCTTTTACTAGCCCATTTTACCTTTGAATCTCATTCCACAACCTTAGTCTCATATGCATCTGTGAATTTTATTTCATGTGTCACTGTAAAACCATTTTACTTTTGAATCTCATTCCACAACCTTAGTCTCATATTGCCTATAGCTATATAATTTTACCTCAAGTATGGTTTCACCCATAGATCTGAAATATTACCATATTCTCATATCTTTGTATTTCACTTGAAATTAATCCACCCCATATTCCTGTAATATTTATAAGATTCAGAATCAAAATAGTTAATGGTTTATCGCACAACTATTGAGTGGTAGGTGGCATTTTTTTAGAGGACGTGATATAACATGGGGCTGCTATGTAGTAAAAGGATGGGCTAGGAAAACCACTGATCTCACATGCTTTTTGAGTGTGAAGTGTCAGATGGATATGGAATTTTAACCGTTCATTCGTTTTTACGAATCTCAAGGCAAATAAAAATGAAGGGGGTTTAATTCTCAATGGGAGGTAGGCCATTGGTTGACTTTCCAGAGGAAAAGGTAGTATAGGCTTTGAGAGAGAAATTAATATAAAGTCCAAACCTTTATATTAATAGGGATTGGTGAAGTAAGGGGTAAAAAGAGGGATTTTATATATATATTTTTCTTTTTTACATTATGGGATTTATCTTCATTTTAAACATTACTGCCTCTGTGTAAATGATTTCTTTTTTCCTTCTACTTTGTGATAACTTTCTTTTCCTTCTTAAAAAAGCCTTTGAATACATTTCCTTGTGAATCTTGGAGTAAACAGGTTTTGGAACTAGTATCAAAATTGTTTGTCCAAGCTCTTGTTTTGCTAATCACCTGAAAAATAAAACAATCATTAATAAAGCATAGGTTTTTGAGGAAGGCAATCAATGGCTTTATTGAACTAAGATGTTTGTGGACAAGCCTGGACTGTGGATGGATCAATTCTATTTGGAAGAGGCTTTTCATCTATTCATTTTAAACAGAGGTAAGGGAATGGTGAAATTTCATATTGTAAAAACTTTGTGATTTTTCACATTGTGCAGGTGTAGTTAGATGGTTTACCACACAACAATGGATGATAGGGCTTCTAAAGATACATAGTGAAGTAGTCGAAAGAGATAGTTGGAGGTCGGTCTTCTGAGGGGGATTTTTTTGGTTTTTAACCAAAAGTGGTTAAATTAGGGCATGGGATTAATAAAGGAATAATGGTTGGTTTCATTTTATGTGGGGTGGTGGTTTTATACATTATTGCACCACTTTTGGATGGTGAGCGGTATTTTTCACCAGCACGTGATATACTCTGGTGCCGCCATGTAGCCAAACAGCGCTCGGCCAAAACCGCGAATCTCACGTGCTCTCGAGCCTTTAACTGTTGGACAACGAATGCACACAATATAGTTGTGCGCCATTGGATCTGGTAGTGGGACATTGAAGGGATATCGCGCAGTAGAGTTGCACAGATGGAGTTGGGGAAGTGGTTGGCAGGGCCCAGTGTTTAATTACAAAGAATTGTAACTAATTAACAAAATAATGATGGAATTAAATATAAGCATCAGGTTTAATAAAAGTGGGACCATGGGTTATATGGCGGGGTTTTTTTTAGCTACACCAAGGCTTAGTGGGTTAAAAAAGGGTGTCAGAAAATTATAACTCGGGGGATTTGTAAAGCAGGACTTTAGGAAAAACTTATGATAAAGGGTTTTTTGTGGGTTTTTAAGCGAAAAAAGGGCAGTTAATAAGGGGAAATTATTTCTAAAGGGTAATTGTAGAGCTATAGCAAGGGTCTCTTTCACCTCTAGTTACCTTACATTAATATATCAATCCAGGATCGTCTGGTTATTTCAAAGGGTGTCTTAGTCTGAGGCTAGCATTTGCCAAAAGTAATGCTTGTAGTACAGCTATCCAAAAGCGATGCAAGTACTGCAAACCTACAACTTAACTACTTTAAAAGATCAAATCACACCAAGTATTGCATCAGCCAAAGGTTCGGCAGCAATAGCCCATCCTTCTCCCAACTGATGAGAATCGATCGGAGGTCTGGGAGCCGAATAGCAGATGTTGGGCTCGCGATAGCCTAGGATCGTTCTTAATGATTAGAAATGAAACAACAGATAAAAGAAATGATAATGAAATGGAACAACACATCAGCCAAGGGCTTGGTAGCAATAACACGTCCCTTTTATAGCTGATGGGAGCAGATTAGAGGTCCGGGGATCAGGTAGCAGATGCTAGGATCCACTACAGCCTAGGTCTGTCCTCAAGAAAACAGTAAATTAGCAATCTGGAAATGGAACAACAAATAAATGGAACAACAAGTAAATGGAACAGTAATTAAATGGAACAGCGAGTAAATGGAACAGCAAGTAAATGGAACAGCAATAAACCAAATCCTTTAAACTATAGATCTACTCAATCAAAGCATCAATCTCTCAATCTGATATAATAGAACAATACTATAGAAACACACTATACGTAACCTGCTTTTGTTAAAACACATACGACCGCATCTTATAATAAAGAATAGTCATGTTCAATAACCATGTGAAATAGACTTTTCCCGATGACTTGTTATAATGCAGAATACAATCGTGAAGGATTCTATAATAAAGTAACAGTGTCCTATATGAATTAATCAATACTTAAGGAATTGATAAAATAACATAGCATTGATATAAAGTTCAAGAACACGAAATAACTTGGTCACATCAAAGCATGTAATGAAATATTCTCAAAACATAGCAGATTACCAAATTACTTTTATGAACAAACCACACGGAAACTGCGCGTAATAATACAAGAGCAAGTGTCCTCCAGGGCGAGGCCCTTAGCCTCCAGGGGCACACCGCTTAAGATGAATCCAGGCTCAAAGATAAAAAGTGAAAAATTCTGTATTAAAGCATGCAATAAAAGTACAGAAACTTAAGTCCTCAACAGAACATAAAGATCATAGTCCAGATCTTTCTTCAAAGAAATTACACACTTCCCAGAAATTCACTGAAATTCCCCCCGTAACCAACAATGCTATCCCTTCTTATAAGAGGGATGACAGAGACATCTAGGTACAGAAAATAGGCTAAAACAGCGATCCCTCAGGATCTAAGATCCTGAGGGATATGTAGAATCATTAATGTTGTGCTACTTCTTCCTTCTTCTGTTTCGCCCTGATATCTCCGCGTCTTATTTTGGGCTGATCCGTGTCGATCTAGTTCACCTCTGGTCTCTCGTCACCGAGACAACAGTTAGCTTGTCCTTATCTTTACTCTTTGGATGGCCACCCTTCTTGACCTTCCTGCACATAGAAACGACGTCTATCAGTGCTTCTTATTAATTTCTCGTATTTCGTTATAAGTTCTTATTACTATTTAAGCTTCTCATGCAAAAGGCTTTTAAGTTTTCATGAAAAGATACTGAAATGACCATTAAAACATACCTTCCTTGGTACTCCACACACCCCCCAGCTTACCCTTTTTCGTGGCCTCATGAAAACATTATAGTTGACATGTAGATCAGTGAGGGAGTAGGCTGGAGATGGAATCTTGTGTGGAGGCCTACACCCATGATGCGAAACTAGATGATGAAAGAAGTGGCTCGTTTGGCCCTCGGGCATCTCATACAGGGCTTGGTATCTGGGTGCAGGATGCCAAATGATTGGACTCCTGAACCTATATCCTAACCAAGATGGTCCTGCCCTCAAAATAATTTCACCATAGAGGGGGAATCGGTTAGCAGCAAGCTTGAAATTTTCATACTTAAATGGCTCTCGGAGCTGAATGTTCAGATTAGACACTCGATATCGAAATTTGGCTGCTTCAATGGTAGGGTCTTTGATAGAAGCAAAGAACTCAAGCCCTTGCTGAATGAGTGATTCATGCATGGGTCCTAGTGCTTCAATTACCTCCGGAGTTCTCATGAGTTTTCTATGACTTCTCCATAACTGCTCCGGGTCTCTAGGTTCAACTCTTACCCATAGGTCTAATCCATTTTCTTGTCTCTCAAATGCATTGTAGGCTTTGAGCCATTTAATTTGATTGACTGAAAATGAAATGAACGCTTGTAATTGAATGTCTCCAACAAAAGGGCCAGGGTTTAGCTTGGTTTCTTGCTCTAGTACAAGGTTATGTAGATAAAATTCACATAATAACCTTTGTACCTTTACCCCATAATGCTTACAGCAGTTTATAAAATCATCTATAGTATTAATTTCTATAGGAGCACCTGCCCTAACGGCCTTAATTTTCAATTGCAAGTATCTTTCCATTAGAAATAGGGCATAATTTTTGGCAGGGGCCCTACATGCTAAAACATCATTATACAGAGCACACAAGGTATCCATCTATTTAATAACTACATCTAATCTACGGGATACCTTGGCAACTTTTTCTTGCTCCTTTGTCCATCCTTCGAAGGCTTGGATTTCTGACAGGTTGACATTTCTTAACTGCTGCTGTAATTCCTCATACTTTTCACGGGGGACTATTTGTTCCCTGAGCCTTTCTGCTTCTTGCTGGGCTTGCTTCAAATGATGGTGAAGGGTTCTTATTTTTGGGTCCTTTTTCCATGTATCTATGGAGGTTGAGAGTTGTACTTGAACTTTCTTATTACGTTGCTTGGAATTCATAACCCTTATTACTCCCGAAGTTGGTGCCTTCGTCTGAACCACTTTATTATCTGTTTCAATTTTAACGCAAACTCCAGCCCACTGCTGTTCCTTTTCAAAGGGAACAACAGTTTGTTCTCCTATTTCAATTGGAACAACAGTTTGTCCTTCTGCTTCATTAGGAACAACAGTTTGTCTTTCTGCTTCATTAGGAACAACAGTTTTACTTCTGTCAGGGTTTTAGGTAGTGGAACGGCTCCCGGTTCTTCGCCTCTTATTCCTACGGGGTCTTATTGGTGCATTCTGATCAGGAACGGGGTATTCCTGCCTGATATATTTTGTTCTTTTCTCATCATGGACGGGTGAAATTTCTATTTCTACTTCTTCCGAGTGAGCTTCCTTGGGTGCATCTTTTCCCTGGGTTTCTTCTCTGGTCTGGAGGTTGGATGGATTTAGGGGCTGGCCATACTCACCCATATTGGCCAGAATATTGGCCAATTCATCCTCCCCTATCGGGTTTTGTACTGGGCTTCCCCCTGCTGTTCTATTTCTTCCTCCTGCTCGGGCCGCTCACTCTCTTCGTTCTCCACTTCTTCTTCATCCTGTTCTTCTTCTGCTGACTGTTCTTCATCTTCCTATTCTGTTTCTTCTTCGGTGGACTACTCTATTTCTCTGTTGTTTTCTTCTTCCGCCTCTGTCCCTGTGGACTGCTCTAAGTCCCTGTTACTTTCTTCTTCTGTATCCGTCTCTGCCGATTGCTCATCTATGATTTCTATTGCTTGGCTCGTACGAGCCCGGGGTTTCTTTAGCTCTACTCGTATCCCTGCAAGCCATGGCGACTTCCTACACTTTGCTATTTGTTCAGATGTACCAGTGTTGGGTTTCTCTTCAAGTTGCTTTTCGGCTTGTTTTTCAGCTTGCACTTCTGTGCAAGGGTCCTTCTTTCGTTTCTCAGGGCGTTGGGTTGTGCTATCAGTTTGTTTTCGTTTTTCTGGGCGTCCAGATGTGGCCTCCTTTTCACTAATAATATCAATGAGCTCTTCCCAGCTGCTATGCTGCTGGGTAAGACTATGGCTTATTATCAAGCGAATCAATCCATGGTGGCTAACCACAGATTCTTTGTGCTGTGCCTTTTTCATACTACGTGCAACATCATGTAATAGCGAATTAAGAAATGCAGGTAAATTCATAGAGCATTTTTGTTTTAGGACAGCTAGGAGTTTTAGATGTCGTGGTATTACCACGTCTTTTCTTCCCTTGCAAGTAATGTAGCTCTGGACAATTTTTGTCAATTCTGCCCATGGCTCTCCCAGCGCTGCTGGTAGCACCCCTTTTCCGCAAGCTGTTAAATTCTAGCCTTCATCCTGAAAGATTTCCACAATCTTCTTCCGTCTTTCCTTTTTTATTGTCCATATCGGTCCTATGGCTGGTAATCCTCTGACTTTTGCTATTATATCTTCTGTGACCTCTATTCGTTTTCCTCTAATTATAGAGTGTTCTTCCTGCAGGTTTTGTAAAAATTCCTTCGCCACAGTTTCATTGGACCCCTTTAGGCGGTTGAGGTAAGTCAACTATCCTGCTTTCTTCAGAATTCTGCGGGCTACAGCTGAAACAGTCAATGTTTGTGGTTCTCTGTGGATGGACCTTCCTCCCATGGCTTCTCTTGCAAATTCTCAAAAGGAACAGCAGCTGTTCATTGAGACGCAAAGAAGCTAGTGGCATGTTTCTCGTTTAAATTCAAATGCAATCAGCATATGCAATAGAAATACTTTGAACAGCGATTCATGCAGAAGAAAACAAAAAATGGCAAATGATCATACTGTTGAGCCGTGCTGCGCTCGAGTACAAGATCTTTTCGAATGCGAGCTAACACGTATTTTGGGAAATGATGAGGTTACTTCCCCCCCCTGCAATATGATAGGCTGTCCTAGCTGTCAAATGAAGGAGCTGCGTCTGCCTCATCCGCGAGGCCTTTATGGAGCAGCTTATAAAAATATGCCATGTCCGCAAAAATAGAGTATTACTGGAATCGAGGTGAAAAGGTAGATCGCTTTTAATCCATAAGCAACTGCGGTGAGTTGATGGAAGTTCGGGAATAGACATTTTCCATAATTAGTGAGTCTTATGCGGCCACTGTCACTAGCTCCGTAATGATTGGTGGTAATAAATGGTCATGCGGTATATGGTTGGGTCATTAAATTATCACATCATAAGATACAAA